>JAJHSJ010000005.1:50702445-50761758 GCA_021015155.1 Magnolia officinalis | reverse complement strand
GGCCGGTTTCTGTCATCCGATGATGTGGCCCACCAAGATAATCAAGCTACAATGGTAGCTCAACGGTCCACTTGCGATGGCCATAACGATCATTTGAGCAGACGTGGACGCCAAGGATCAACATCACCTCGACAGGGTTTTCTCCCTCTACCTGATGGACGATTCAGATCGGTTCTTCTCTGCGTGATGGTGGCCCACAACAAAAGGACGGAAGCTCTGCTTTACCGAATTTCGGTGGGCCCCAGATCGACAGTGATGAAGAAATCCATTCCGTCTGTTGAATTCGGGGAAAAAAACCATTAGGGAAGGACTGATGTTTAAGTGGAATTGGTGCGGGCCACATGACCTTTCGTTCTGCCGTCCATTCCATGATTAACGGTTCAGATTTTACAATCAGCTGCATGGGGTCAAAAGCTCACCTAGGTGAGGGTAATTCCATACTATGGAGAGAATGAACGGATCTGATCATCGAATCAGGTGATGAACGGGCCCCACTACACAAAAATGGATAGCATGGATGAAGACGCTGTTTGCGTTTTCTTAAATGAAGAAGAAGAAGCTCGGGTCAGCTTCTTTGACGGACTTTGAGATATATAGTGCATGGCTTGTGCACTTATGCACTATGTACATGCAACATACATATGGGCCTCAACATGATGTTTTGGGGGAAATCTGCTCCCGTCCATCCACATTATCAGCTTATTTAAGGCGTCAAGACCAAATTTCAAGCATATCCAAATATCAGGCGGGCGGCAATCACGATCTCAGGGGCTGATTTGTCATTTTTGGCTATTTCAGAAGGATCCAGGAGCTGATATTTGACGTACACGGCTAATCTGTGGTCTAAGGCTGTACATATAAAGTTTCAAGCTAAACGGACGGTGGCAACCCCATGATCTTACATTCTGGGGACTTTTTAGGCCCGTTTAACATAATCGACCTGATTTCTTCTTCGGTCCTGGCTCACTTCAGCGGGCTACTTCATATTTCAAGGAAGAATGACCGGAAGGATGTCCACTCATTGAAGACTGGTTGATCAGATCAGCAATTCCTCCTAAGTACTTAGGAGATGACAGAAATAGCGCCGGAATGCTGCCGAAATTTCTATCTCATTAGAGATTGGCTGATCGATTCAACAATTCCTCCTAAGTATCTAGGAGATGACTAAAATGGCGTCGGAATGCTGTTGAAATTTTCATCAAGCTATCTTCTCTTTAATTGCATTGCATTAATTGTACTTTGTTTTCAGAATCAAGGGAATCAGAGGATGTAAATGAACTCAGAATAAATGTGATCAATGTTCTCTTATTCTTTCTTTGTTATCATTGAATAAATCCCCCAAATCAAACACATTTGTTTTCTTGTCGAAACAAGCTCGACTAATACGAGCGCACATTGTACGATCGACATGAAGTGCATAAGCACTTCGTGTGGCCTAACCACTGCCGACGACCAACCCACGGACTCAGGTTCGTCAAACACGCCCTACGTAGCGAATGAATCTCAACCACGACTTCAAGCCTGTTACCGATTGCCTAGAATATAACTTAGCCCCAATCACATTCAATCCATAACCAGAAAGCATGTATAGTAGTCAAAGCATAATTAACAAGTAATTCAAACATGTTAACAAGCATGTTATAAAGCACAATCTAAGCACGAAATACAAACACATACATTTCAGAAGTAAGCGATTAAATTAAACACTTGCCTGGAGGAAATCATACACATCTCTAAGGTAATTGAGAATCCTATCTCAACACCTACCTAAAGCACTATCTCCTAAGTACTTAGTCATACAAGCATTTTCACAAACACTTAGACTACACTTATTTAACATACATAACGTATATTAGCCAAAACATGTATTAGGGTGAATCCTTTCGCCGAGAAAGTGTTACACACATATATAGCATATACACATAGTAATTAATCATGGCAAACACACTTTCATATATTGTACGTATACGGTAATTTTTACAATTATACCGAATACACTAAACGCCATAATTTGCATACGTAACTGAATCGCAAAACGAACAGCGCATTTTGCATGTGAAATAACATCCAGATCATGAATCTATCATTATCCGACATTGAAAGCTTTGAAAACCATAACCTATACATTTATAGTCCGCACCTTACGCCGTAGAAGCGTAATGAACTTGATAAAAGTGTTAAGTCTTCGTCAAGGTTGATATGACGACCTAAATCACGAGTTGAGTCAGCTATTTCGCTACTTGCAACATTGGAAACCTTAGAACAGATTAGGGTTAGGTTTTTCTTACCTAGGAATGAAGCTGGAATCGCCGAAAAAGCGATTAGATCGTGATGGTTAAGCACGTAGGATAGCAAGGTAGAGTATCAGGAAGAATCTCTCACTCTTCTCACACTTTCTCTCTCTTTTCTCTCTTCTCTCTCCTAGGGTTTCTCTCGAATTCGTATGGGTTGAATGAGAGAGGGTTTAAGGTCCTTATATAGGCTTAAAACTCATTAAATTAGACCCAGGGTCATGGTATACCTAGGTTATAGCCAAAGTGAGGTTGTTCCATCTCAACGGAACACTTCTAGAGCCCCCCATTGAGCCAAAGGTCAGACTTAAGCTTACTGACCTTGGATCTAGGTCAAGTTAAGTTTTCGTTCCAGTCGGGTTCCCAGATCACACCTGGCGACCAGTTTCAGTTCAACGGTCATTAAAACTCGATCAGGGTTACAAGTACACGGACATGTATGGGAAATGTTCCCTGATTCGAGGGTGTATTTGGGTCAGATTCCGATGGTCTAATTGCTTATATTTGGCCCGCAAGCGACGAGTCTCAGATTACTTAAATTTAATTTAATTTCTAAAGAAAACCATGTTTTCTCACACTCCTGACTCCGAGCTCAAGCGAATAGCCGTGGGACACTATCTGGTTTTGATTTTTGAGATGGTTGTCAAGCCCAGCAGGGCAGTCCTAATTCTATAACCTCGTATTATTCGGACTTTCGATGTGCTGTTCAGATTTGATACGGAGTTTCGTGATGCTCTCGAAAGCAGCCGGGTAATGAGATTGATCCTAGATTTTTGGGTAATGTAGCGTCAACGATTCCCCAAGTTTTGGGTCTTGCAGATCGTATTGAAAGTGATTAGTACGGATTTCGTATGCAATCTAATTTATAAAGTGATTAGTACGGATTTCGTATGCAATTTAATTTATAAAGTGATTAGTACGGATTTCGTATGCAATCTAATTTATAAAGTGATTAGTATGCAATCTAATTTATAAAGTGATTAGTACGGATTTCGTATGCAATCTAATTTATACCGATTTATACGGATTTCGTATGCAATCTAATTTATACGGATTTATACGGATTTCGTATGCAATCTAATTTATACGGATTTATACGGATTTCGTATGCAATCTAATTTATACGGATTTATACGGATTTCGTATGCAATCTAATTTATACGGATTTCGTATGCAATCGAATTTATACGGATTTATACGGATTTCGTATGCAATCTAATTTATACGGATTTCGTATGCAATCTAATTTATACGGATTTCATATGCAATCTAATTTATAAAGTGATTAGTACGGATTTCGTATGCAATCTAATTTATAAAGTGATTAGTACAAGTTTCGTATGCAATCTAATTTATAAAGGATTTCGTATGCGATCTAATTTATAAACTGATTAGTACGAATTTCGTATTTAAAGTGATTAGTACGGATTAGTACGGATTTCGTATGCAATCTAATTTATAAAGGATTTGGTCCTGAGTGATTTTTGCCTGAGGTGGTACTCGGGTCTTTGTATGGGATTTTTCGAGTCGTTACACAGCCGCTTCGCTCGCCAATTTGGTTATGATCAAACTGTACCAAAAGATTGCGGACTGGTCACCAGGAAGATGCGTTGTTACGGAACGGGCCCTCTCAACTAGGCCATGATATGGAAGCAACTGTTGAACGGCCTCGTCAATTCTTCTTTCATAATTCCTAGCTGCGAGCGCATAACCCGCACCTCATACAGTTGGATGCGGTGGTGGGACCACCAGTCATATTTGGTTACCAAATGCTTGCCCGTAGATTCTTCCATCTTTCTTCATCAGCCCAGGCTGAAAGGCAGAAAACTAGACAGCGGAATTGGTTATATTCCAGAGAAGAGTCACGCGTCCCATCGTGGGGAAATTTGTAGCAAAATACCACTAGAAGACCCTATCCGTGAGATAAAGCCCTTTAATACTTTAGATAGCTGGTTCGCTCACGGGGGTCTTAATGGAATTTGAGCAAATTCCTCGTGACTCTACAAGTCGAACTACAGATAATGTTGAGGATGCATCTTCTCCCGTTCCTGCAGAGACTGTGGTGATTCAAGAAGAACCAGCTCGTGACGCTTCAGCGCTTCCTTCACAACCCACTTGCCCTCATCATCTCCGATGACTAGATCGAGGGTGCGTTTACAAGCATCACCCCCCGTTCCTCCAGAGGGAACAAGACAAGCATCTGCCTCTCCTTCAATCCAAGAACCCACACCAAAGAGCAGTAGGGCTGCCTCCTCCAAAGGAAAGCAGGTTGTTGTTGACGAAGTAGAGGAAGAGAATTTGGAGGATGAAAGCTCAGCCTCGTCATCAGAGGATACCGCCTCTTCGCAATATGAGGATGATGAGGACGGCGAAGATAGCGAAGATAAGGATGATGATTTGAAGAAGGAGAAGTTGATATAAACGATGAGGAAGAAGTAGTTATAGAAGGCGTTGAAACGGAATCTCCTCCCGCAAGCTCTGAAACCCTTCCTATCGCTAAAATTCTTGTCAAATCTCCTGTAGCTGTAGAAGAGGAAGAGGAACATTTAGATTATGATGAATATGGATACTCACCAGGTAAAGGAAATTTAACTTTCATATATATATATATATCTATCTGTTTATTTAATAGCAATCATTTATTTAGAATTGTCGTATCTCCCTTTTTTTTTCCAGGTGTTTGTGTTGCTAATATCGCAACTGGTGATATTTCTCTTCTAGATCCTCTTGCGGTAATTTCACCGAGAGCCCCTCTGGTTCCGTTGGCGGCACCGAAAGTAGTAGCCCATGAGATTATATTTCCGATAGAGACCACTAACTTGCCGACTCCGACCACCAGAGACTCGAGTACAGAGGCTAGAGCGCCTTCTTTTGCTGACATCATGGGGGTTAGCCCTTCTGTGATTCAGGAAATTTCTCCTTCTGTTAATTATACTCCGGCAACAAGTATATGTATATCAATCATTTCACTCAGAATTGCATGTCTTATAACTTTTTATCAATATATCTGAATGCTTTCTTTCTTTATGCTATAGGAACCCCTTCTTGCAGTAGGGTAGCCAATTCTGACTCTGTGGCTACTGCATTCGAACTGTTATCCTTTGCAAAAATCCCTGCCCACAAGATGCTCTTAATGAGGAATTCTCTATCAGCGATAATCCATATCTTCAAAAACCCTGAACAATGGTTGGACTTGGATATTGCCATTGAGATTTTGTAGAGTTCTGCAAGGATGGCTAAAATTAGCATATCTTCTTTACGCGATTCCCTTCTCAGATTTTGTGATTCAATATCCTCTTTGGCATCGGCGGAAAATGTTACAATTGCGCCTGAAATCTTGGAATACGAGAAGCAGTTGGCTACATCCCAAGAACAAGCCTCTCTGATTGCTTCCTCTATCGCTAAGTTTAAGCAAGCATACTCAGTTCTTCAAGATCATTTAAAGGCCCATATTGATGAAAGAACGATTATCCAGGATCGCATTACTGTCCTGAAAGAAGAAATCTCTCGACTGGAGATGATGAATCATGAGAAGGAATCAGCCATTCAAGAAGTTGTGGAAGGGATACGAGTTAATATCCAATCTGTTAATATGGAAAAATCGGCACTGCTCAAAAGTAGAGAAGTGATCATATCCTTAGAAGGCAAGCTAGCTGGTGTTCCTAATCAAACAAAGATCATTCTTGAAGCAAAGTCAAAGCATGATGCGGCTCAAGCGCAATTAAAAGAGGATTTGCGAAGATATATGGAGGCAGTAGGAATTGTAGAGGAACTTTAAACATGTAATTTTCTTTGTTCATATGCTTTTGAACAAGTAAATTATTTTGACTTCTAGCATATGCTTTTATGGCAACATTTTGAGACATTGTCTTTTTGCTGAAGAATTATCATATCGCATATTATCGCAATCATATTTATCTATACAGCAATTTTATCATAATATTAATTGCAATTTTTTAAACCTTTTATGCTTTGTTAATGCGGGATTTCCTATATGAGTATTTAAATTGGCGGTGCTAAATTTCAATTTAGTCAGTCACACACAGTTTAAGCTCATGAGTAGTGGAGCACACACAGTTTAAGCTCTTGAGTAGTGGAGCACACACAGTTTAAGCTATTGAGTAATGGAGCTGGTCTCACGTGATAGTCTCTGTAACTCTTAAGAGTTCACTGAACTTCTCACTGCCTAGTGAGTTCACAAACTGCGATCCATCAGAGGGGCCCAGTGAAGCTACCGGGGCGGTGAACTCGGTTGGTTTTACGCGCAGGGTTGGCCATGGTAACTCTCTAGAGTTCGCAGAGGTTGCAAGGCTACCTTTGGGGTACCAAACCTAGGGCCGCCAGTCCATCAATGAGTAGGTTTGAGCCCTTCCTCAAGAGTTAGTACTGAAATCAAACCGTAGGTCTGGAGGGTCTTACGCATGGTTGGCCTGTCTAAAGCTCACACTGCGGCTCTTATTTTCTTCATCTGCAAGATCGAGCCCATTCACGGGAGGGCACTTTCCTCCGTTCCCCATGATGCTGCCAGGAAAACTATACAAACGGCATGGGGGTTATGCATGACTGGCCATTTTACAACTTCTTTTAATCACTGGCTTCATCAGCTGCCCGCATGGGTACGTACGATGGTCTTCACGGGCTTTTTAGGGCCATTGACTCCTCGCCGCCGCCCGAATGGCAAAAATGGTAGGCCTTATGCGTAGTTGGCCCTTTTAGAGCTTGACCCTTTGAGAGCTTGATCCTTTTAGAGCTTTTAGCCCCTTTTTAGAGCTTGATCTTTTTATTTGGCTCTTTTTAGGATTTTGGCTTTTTTAGGATTTGGCTCTTTTTAGGGCTTGGTTGGACTTCTCAGGGCTTGGCTAGACTGCCTTATCATGCCTTATAAGGCAATAATAATTGTGATCATCGTTATCACCAGAATGATAGACGTCTCTAACTGAGGTTGATATGTCGTTGCTTCTGATAATATCTTCAAGAGGATCCGTCTATGTTGTTCGTAATATATCAATCTTGTTAATATCTTCAAGAGAATCTTCAAGACGATATTAATTTTGCCAAACTTTGCAAGACTCATTTGATGAGACTCATTTGGTGATGACGATGATCACTTTCTTTTCAGAATGACGATGATCACTTTGATATTAATTTTTCCAAACTTTACAAGACTCATTTGGTGTAACGCCCTGAAAATCAGGGGTCGAGCATAAACTCAACTCCTGAGTTCCAACGCATCACTTATACAACAAAATGAATGATGATTGAATGTTGTCTGTATTAGTGCATTGAACATGAGTGAGATTAAGCCAAAACAGCATATCATACTCCAGAGACAGTTAAATTTACAAGCGGAAGACTGTGATAGATATGTAAAATATATAAACTGTGGTGAGTCTCCAGAGCGTGATAACATTACCAGGTTAATAAATTACAAGTACAAGTCCAATTTATAAGAAAAGTGTAATGTCATCTAGACAACATCCATATACCCCGTCGATCAATACACGGCTCGCATGAAGCCGCCAGAAATACGGCATAGACACAAAAGCATCCACATCGTCACAGAGGTCTGGCTCCGCCTCACAAGCATCGCCATTTACAATTAGACAAAGTCTGGTTGGTGTGTACAACACCGTCCCGTAACGTGGGAATGAGTGATCAACTCAGTGGAACAATAAAGAATAGGTTAACATGTTATCAATTCAGTCAAGCAGTAATGATAAAGCAGTAAAATCAAACACTCCTAACTACTCTTATTAATGCAAGTATGAATGCAGTCATGATGCATGCCCTCACCATACACTCCCTCGTGCGACACCATCTTACGTTCGTAGCATGCTTGCATTCCTCAGTGCTCCACATCTTCCAGGCACATGCAATGCGATGATGAGCATGATTACCGAGTTGTTATTAGTCCATTTCAAAGAACAGTATTGGGAAACTAAGGTACCTCCCTTGTATCATTCCTAAACATGATCCATTCTAGGGTCGTCAGTCCTAGTTAATCTCATACGTTGGTGTGTTTCTAGGTCGCTGCAAGGGCTACCAGGGCTGTTACACGGAACCGTTACACCACTCCCCCATCACCCTTGTAACGGTTCATCACTAAATTGATACAGGCCTAGTTCATACTCTATTCACCGTGGCAAAATTCGTCACCTCAACGCAAATTCAGAGTATGCTCGAGGTCACTACAAAGGGCTATCAGGGCTGTTACACGCATTCGTTGCACCACTCCCCCATCACCTTATCAATGTAGGCCGACAACACGAATATAGTGTCCCATACCACCATAATCGGCTCACGAGTCTGGTTGCTCACTGGTCACTACGGGGAGACACGTAGCCCCAGCGTAGGCCGACAGCTCGACCACGGTGTCCCATACCACCATGCCCGGCTCATGAGTCTTAGCGGATCGAGGTACCATGGTTAACGGGATTTCACTGGTAAGTTTAGTACCCTAGGTTCAAGCAGTAGCGTCCAAACATGGTGAACATACATAAGACAGATCGGGTTGCTTAAAGAGCTCGGCTAGCTCGAGCGCACAACAAGTTTAATGATATGAAGTGCATGAGCACTTCGTGTGGCCAACCATTATCGCCAACCGAAGTACAACTCGGGTTCGTCGAACACATCTCACGTGGCAAATGAATCTCAGCCACGAATTCAATCCCGTTACCGATTGCCTGGACTATAATCATAGCCCCAAACACAATCAATCCTTATTCTGAAGCATATAGGGTAAAGTAGAATATACAAAGTAATTCAAGCATGTTATAAAGCACAATATAAACAGGAAATACAAACACATATATTTCACAAGTAAGCGGTTAAACTAAACAAACAACATGGAGGAAATCATATACATCTCTAAGGTAGTTGAGAATCCTATCTCAACACCCTATTAAACTTAGTTCGTCACACAATGTCTCACACAAGCATTTTAGCAAACACTTAAACTACACCACTCCAACATACATGACGTATGTTCATTTCAACATAGAATAGAAAAAATCCTTATAGCAAGGAGTTGTCGCATACACATCAATCATGTTCTTACATTCAATACATTTAGCAGGCATAAATCATAAATCCATATTTATTTAGTCATTTCAACAAACACTTTAAACTACATACCTCAACATACATGACGTATGTTGATCACATAGGCATAAGGCCAAATCCTTTCACTAGGGAGTTACCCCAATTATAACACGCGTGCACCCACGACGGATAGTCATGGCGAGTAGGAATCCAAGTTCCATGTTCATTCAGTCATTTCCACAAACACTTAGGCTACACGTTTTAACATATATAGTGTATATTGGCCATGGCGTGATTTAGGGCAAATCCTTTCATCAAAGGGGTATCACCTATACAACAATCATGTATCCATGACAATTAGTCATGGCAAGCACGAATGCAAATTCTATACACATTCGGTCATTTCACAAACACTTAGAATACACTATTTTAACATACATAGTGTATATTAGCAAAAACATGTATTAGGGCGAGTCCTTTCGCCAAACAAGTATTTTATCCATATATAATATATCAATACAGCAAATAATCATGGCAAACACATTTCCAAAATTTATACGTATACGGTACTTTCTACAAATACCTAGAGTATGTAAAATTCCATATTCTTCATCTTTAATCGAAACGGAAAACAGACAGCACTTTGTACATGTGCAATTGCATGCAGATCATGAATCTATCATTATCTGATATTGAAAGCGTTGAAAACCATAACCTATACACCTAAAGTCCGCACCTTTTGTCATAGAATCGGAAAGAACTCGATAGATTTGCTAGGCTTTCGTATACGGCAGTTTGGCGACCTATAGAACGAAATAGGTTAGCTATTTCATAACCTACAACTATCAAAACCCCAAAACAGATTAGGGTTAGGGTTTCTTACCTAGAAATGACGCCGGAATCGCCAGGAAAGCGATAAGAATGGTGCGGTTGAGCATGGATAGCAGCAGGGAAGAGTGGCAAGGAGATTCTCCCATTTTTCTCTCACTTTCTCTCTCTTTTCTCTCTCTTTTCCTAGGGTTTTTCTCAAATTCGTATGGTTGTAAGAGAGAGGGTTCTAAAGTCCTTATATAGCCTAACAACACTCCAAAATAGACTTATGGTCAAGGTACACTTAGGTTATAACTAAAGTGAGCTAGTTTCAACTCAACGGAGGACTTCTGGCGGGCCCCCTTGAGCCAAAGGTCGGACTTAAGCTTGTTTCGACAAGAAAACAAATGTGTTTGATTTGGGGAATTGATCTTATTCAAACATAACAAAAGAGTATTCAGAACAATCATTATATTTTATTAATATTGGGTTCATTTACATCCTCTATACATCCCTTGATTCTAAGATAAATCACATAAAAAGAACAAATTATTTTTAGCAAAGCTTATTATTTGTCCAATCCTGAATTTGGCAGCCTTTCGGCGTCTGTTTTAGTCATCTCCCAATACTTAGGAGGAATTGCTGAATAAATCATCTGATCTTCATGGAGACAGAAATTTCGGCAGCACTCCGACGCTATTTTGGTCATCTCCCAATACTTAGGAGGAATTACTGAATAGATCATTTGATCTTTTCTTTTAGAGAAGTAATTTCTCCTACAAGCTGATCAGCTGACTATTTGCGCGATCCGCGCAACCAATCTAGTAGTTGCGCGATCCGCGCAACTGATGTACATGTTGCGCGGTCCGCGCAACTGAACATGGCTCTGCTCTCTCTACCTTCAGTTGCTCTATTTCAGTCTCTCGAAAAATCTTTCTCTCTCTTTATGAGAAGGGAAGTGGGGTATTTATAGACCCTTCACACGTGTCAGAGATCTTCATTGATTGCGTGATCCGCGCAACGACTCTCTTCGTTGCGCGACCGGCGCAACTGCTTTCTTAGTTACGCGATCCGCGCAACTGCCTTCCTTGTTGCGCGACCAGCGCAACTGTAATTTTGGCTACTTCAACCGCGCAACCTTCCTTTTTGTTGCGCGGATCTTTCTTTATTATTTGTTCCCTTTCCTTTTTATGATGATAATTTTTATGCTCCAACAGATGCCCCCTTGATCCGTTCTTCGTTCTCTTGAATCGACGAACCAGGATCAACACACGATCTTCTTTGACTTTCCGTTCAACTGGTTGCGCGAACCGCGCAACCAAGGCCTGAGGACCGTACTCGGTCCTTTTCCTATAAATAGTGAAATCTGCTCATTTTCTTCATTCTGAAACTTCTGCAGCGGAGCTCTGGCAAAATTTTTTCTCCCGCGCAACTGACTATTGTTGCGCGACCCGCGCAACGAATGTTTCGTCGCGCAAGGCCTTTAAGTCGTTACGCTGCCCGCGCAACTGCCAAACGTATTGCGCGACCCGCGCAATTCCCAAACTTGTTGCGCGATCCGCCAACTCTCAATCTTGTTGCGCGACCCGCGCAATCGACATCTCAGCAGATTTCCTTCAATTTAGCTAATCTTCTTCATTATGGCTCTTACTAAGAGAACTTTTACCGTCATTGATCCACCTTCCAGTCAACCATCTCATCAAGAACTACCAAATACCGACGCTTATCATGCTACAACTCCCCGGGCAACTGAATCGCCGTCTTCTCCTGCTCAGCCTTTGTCCAAGCGGTTCAAAACAACTGTTAGGCGTCCCGCCTACATAAAAGAGCCCGTACTGCCCACTTTTGACTTCACTTCACGGATCAAGTCATTATCATCCCCCGTTCATAGGGCCACCGCCATGGGTGACCTGACAATGCCTCCAAGACATGGTCGTGAGTATGATTGGGACGAGTGGTTGAAGACTACGGCACATTATCATACGGATAGTCAGAGACCACCCAGTAGAGAAGATACCCCTCCTTCTAAGCCTAAGAAGCATCGCCGAAACAAGGCCCAGGAATTTCAAGAGAAGATCAAGGAGCATAACCGAAAGAAACTTAACAATTCTTGGGAATCAGTACGGGAAATACAGGGTGTCATCAAATTTGACAACCCATATAGATGAGGTATTATCTCCCTTCCTCTTAGCATGCACCGCCACCACTCCATGCTGATCTGTGAGCCTAAAGATTACTTATCCGCAGAAAGGTTGGCCTATACAAAGTCTTGGTCTTTTAAAGAACCCAGATTATTAGAAGGAATCCTGCAGCCGCCAAGACCAAGACAGCAAATAGGTGATATTCACTCCATGGTTTTTCTCGTTCCTTCTTACGACGTCCATAGTCTATATCCGTCCCACTTTTACGAGACCCTTAAGCAGCGTTTCAGCTACCGTCCCCAACTTTGGAGTCCAGAAGAATTTAGAACCAGAGGCCTTCTGACTCCCTGAAATTATTATTCCGAGTGGGCTACCGCAGTCTTAACAAAGCATGACAAGATTTTATCGGATATCGGCGTCTTTCTTGCGATAGAAGCAACATCGCATCCTTTTCGCAAAGAATCTTCTATTTTGAAAGCGTTCCTCAACTATTGGTGCCCTTCCACCAATTCTTTTCATTTCCCTGAAGGTGAAATGAGTATCACGCTATGGGACATCTTCAGAATCACAGGTTTACCAATCACCGGCCAATTCTTCGATGAGTTCGTCCCTACCAATGAAGAATTCATTCCTTTCATCTCCCGATCGCATCCCTTCCATCTCAGAGTCAACCATCGAACTCTTCAAAGAGATGTCGAAATTTCCAAACATCCATAAGATTCATCCCATGCAATGGTTGGCGCACTTCAGTCGAGCTCTGAAGTAATTCTCTTCTTCTTTAACCCCTTTTTATCACAATCTTAATATATATATACATAACCTTAACCTCATTTGTTTACCTTTCTAGATTCAATGGCAATCATTCGCGAGAGCTCGAATGCCTCAGGAAGGGCATAAGAGGTCGTGCCGAATATTCCGTTCATGGGGAACTTACGGCTTTTATTGCATATTGGCTGAGTGTGGTGGTCCTTCCCAGTTCTAAATCAGCAGATGCTATTCGTCCTTCGGTGTTCGTAGTCGCAGGTGCCATGGTTGAAGGAATGAAGTTTTCTCTGGTTCCGCCTGTCCTCTGTTCAATCTATAGAGGTTTTGGAGAAATAACATGCCACGTAAAAAGTCCTTCCGTTGGCTCTGCTTCGACTTACATGCCATGGCATTACTTTGGGTTGGCTTGGTGTCTACTTTCCCTGGACTTTCGAAGTTCCAGAAAAGGCCTATGTCCACCCCTCCAAAGTTCCTCTCCACTTTTTCCAGAAAAGGTCCATGGCCAAAAGATCTTACGACTGGGCCAAGGATGCCGTTTCTTCTGATACTAAGATAAACTATTTCCACTTTGGTCTTCCCTGTTATATTGTGGATACTGAAAAGGCGGATACTGACTCGCTCTCTTCAGTAGAGAGGGGATTTTTTATATCCATCAGATCATGCAGTCTACCCTCGAGAGAAGGAACCGAATTCTGGAGAGAACCATATTATCCAAGTCGCTTTGCGCGTCAATTTGGTTTTGACCAGGCAATACCAGAAGACTGTGGACTGGTTACCCAGAGAATGCGTAGTTATGGGACTGGTCCATTCAATTGGGCAATGATCTGGAAACAATTATTAGGCCGAGCTAATTCTTCCTTCATCATCCCAGGATGTGATCGTACCCCAAGAGCATCATACAATCACATGAGATGGTGGGTACACCAATCGTATCTAGTCCGAAAAAGTCTTCCAGTGTCGCAACCGGTCTGGCTTCCTCCCCCTGAGCTCAAAGGTCGCACTTTCGAAGCGGGGATCGGTTTCATTGCAGAGACCAGTCATGCCCCTTCGGGTAGTCGTCGTATCATGATTTCGATAGATGAGCCCATTCGCGAGATAAAACCCGACAACACTCTTGAAGGATGGACAGCATACGTGACACTCGCGAATTTGAGCAAATTCCCTTTCATCGACTGCATAGGGAAGAAGTTGCAACAGTCTCCTGTTCAACCAGAGATTAATGTTGGTCCACCCAACCAACCTTCTCCTTTTACTCTTTCTCAACCACAACCGGTTTCCTCTCCAATGACGAGATCCCGTACACGTGCTCAAGCTTCTCCACAAGGAGAGAATACTGCTACCACTGCTCCAGCTCAAGTTATTGCGGACCAACCGGGAAACTCCCAACGTCTTCTTTCTAAAGGCAAACAAGTCGTTATTGAGAATTCTAGCACAGAAGATACCGTTGGCGAAGATTCGGCTTCTTCATCTGAGGACACCACCTCTGACGAGAGTGAGGTAGGAGAGGAGAATCAAGAAAATATGTACGAAGAAGGAGAAGTGAACATCAGCGACGAGGATGATACGATTGCAGAACACATCCCTGCTGATGAAGAACACATTCCTTCAACTTCTGAAGTTGTTCCTTCGAATACTTCTCCTGCGGCGAGGGAAGAAGAAGAACCTATTGACTATGGTACATACAGATGCTCGCCTCATAAGAGAATATTACTACCATTTTTTACTCTTGTTTCTTCTTTTCTATTTCATCTCACTCGTTTTGTTTCAAATGATCATGCCACAAACACAGAGTCGCCTAGGGCTTCTTCCCTGAACCTGCCCCCTGCCGCACCATCAGTCTCTCCAAGATTCTCCATACCTCCGCGATCGGTGGTGCGTGAAATCATTTTTTTAGAGAAGAAAACTGTCTCACTCATCCCTGCTACTGCTGCTACGAGTGTCAAAAACAGGGCTCCATCTTTTGCAGATATGATAGCGCCCGATCCTCTTCTTTCCAAAGATACATAACCACTTGCCACTTCGATACCAGCAGAAAGTATATTCCTTTTCTTGTTCATAATTTTCTTATCGCCTGTGTATAAAACCTTTATTATAACTTTTTACATTTCATTCCTTGATAGGGAACTTACCTCAAAGCGGTGCAACTAGCTCTGGCTCTATTGGCACTTCATTGAATGCGTCATCATTTGAGAAGATCTCTGCACATAGACTAGCTCTGATCAGGAATTCGATACTGGCTATTGTCGAAATATTTAAGGATCCTGATCAATGGTGTGATTTAACTGCTGCTTTGGATGTCTTGAACAGTGCCTCTCGTATGACTAAAGTTGATGTTTCCTTTGTGCGTGATGCCCTCTTGAGATTCCATAACTCAATAGCTGCCATGTCATCAGCCGCAACCATGACTATTTCTCCCGAAATTCTGGAATATAGAAGACAGCTTGCACTTTCCAAGGAGAGAGTTTCTCAACTTGCCCCTCTCATTTCTTGCCACGATCAGGAACAATCGTCTTTACAAAACCAACTGAAGCCTCTTGTTAATGACGAAGCATCTGTTCAAGATCGCATTACAGTCCTGAAGCAAGAAATTTCACAATTTGAGAGGTAGAGTTCGGAGATAAAGTTAAACATCGAAAGAGTCTAGGAGAAGATAGACTGCAGTTGCCACTCTATGTATTCCGAGAGATCCGAATTGGCAAAGAATGAAGAGCTAATCATTTCCTTGGAGGAAAAGCTAGCTGGTGCTCTAGATCCCGCTCGAATGATCTCCAATGCTCGATTGGAGCATGCTGCTGCTCAAGTTAATCTCCAAGATAATTTACAACAATACTTGGCAGCATTAGGTATTACTGGAGAGCTATAAAACATTTAATCTTTGATGTATTTTGTTACTACTCATGTTTCCAGAATCACAAGTAATTTTATGGTATTTTGATGATGATGCTGTCTAATTTATGTCGCATCCTGATTGATGCATTTTACGTTGTATCATGCTTATAGATATATCTATCCTTTTATGCTTTGTTAGTAAGGAGTTCCTAGATGATCCTTATTTTGATTGGCGGTGCTAAGTTTTAGTTTGGTTAGCCACACAGTTTAAGCTCTTGAGTGGTGGAGCACACACAGTTTGAGCTCTTGAGTAGTGGAGCGTGGTCTCACGTGATGGTCTCTGTAACTCTTAGGAGTTCACTGGACTTCTCACTGCCTAGTGAGTTCACAAACCGCGATCCATCAGAGGGGCCCAGTGAAGCTACCGGGGCGGTGAACTCGGTTGGTTTTACACACAGGGTTGGCCACGGTAACTCCCTAGAGTTCACAGAGCTCGCAAGGCTACCTTTGGGGTACCAAACCTAGGGCCGCCAGTCCATCAATGAGTAGGTTTAAACCCTTCCTCATGAGTTAGTACTGAAATCAAACCGTAGATCTGGAGGGTCCTATGCACGGTTGGCCTATCTAAAGCTCACACTGCAGCCCTTGTTTTCTTCGTCTGCAAGGTCGAGCCCATTCACGGGAGGGCATTTTCTTCCGTTCCCCGTGACGCTGTCGGAAAGCTATACAGACGGCATGGGGGTTACGCAAGACTAGTCATTCTACGACTTATGGCCTTTTAGGCTTTTAGTCGTTGGCTTCATCGGCTGCCCGCATGGGTACGTACGATGGCCTTCACGGGCTTTTTAAGGCCACTGGCTCCTCGTCGCTGCCCGAATGACGATCTTGATAGGTCTTATGTGTAGCTAGCCCTTTTTAGGCTTGATCCTTTTAAAGTTTGACCTTTTTAGAGCTTCTGGCCCTTTTAAAGCTTGATCCTTTTTTTTTTTAGGATTTGGCTCTTTTCGGATTTGACTCTTTTTCGGATTCGCTCTCCTTTTTGGATTTGGCTAGACTGCCTTAAAATGCTTGAGCAGATAATAATAGATGTGATCATCACCACTCCCCTTCTCTCTGACTGAGATTGATATATCATCCCTCTGCTAATATCCTTAAGGGCGTCCATCCGTGTTGTTTGCAATATATCAGCTTGGCGATGTTTATCAATTTTCGCGGAGCCTGCTTGATAATAGCACTTATGGCGATGTTTTGATATGGATATATAGTCTTGACATGCTCGCGAACTGCTTCTTTATTCATTTGATGATACATCTTCTTGCCCCCTTTTGATGTAGAAACATTATGCTGATAATGTTCTGGATCAAAATCAATAACTTCTTTAAGGACGATATCTTTTGATAAAGCGAGCATTGACCGGTATGTCGATACCTTGCCCGTCTTGATTTACAACTCTGTATGCCCCATTGGAGTACACGTCCTTTATTATGTATGGCCCATCCCATTTAGGCTCGAATTTGTCCCCTGTTCGCCGGGTGACCAATATAGGTCTTTTCAACATTAGCACCGTATCTCCCTTTTTGAAAGAGCGGTATTTAACTCATTTATTGAAAGCAGCTGATATTCTTGCTTGATATGACTGCAATCGCTGCTGAGCTGCCAAGCATTTTTCATTGAGCAAATCTAACTCTTTCAGTCTTATTTTTGCATTTTCATCATCTGTCATGGACTGATGTACTGCCATTCTGAGCGAAGCTACTTGTATTTCAATTGGGATGACTGCCTCTACACCGTAGACCAATGAGTACGGTGTCGCTCCTGTTGCTGTCCGCTGAGTGGTTCGGTATGCCCATAAGGCTTCTTGCAACTTTTCGTCCCAATCGCGTTTATTCCCTGTCACTGTTTTCTTCAATATTTTGACTATCGTTTTGTTAAACGCTTCTGCCAACCCATTTGCTATTGGATAATAAGGTGTTGAGAATGAATGTTGAATGCCGAATTTCTGACATAGCTTTTCCATACCTCTATTTTTGAAAGGAGTGCCATTATCTGTAACGATTTTCTTTGGAATACCATGGCGATATATTATGGCGTGCCTGATGAAATTGACCACGTCTTTCTCCTTAACATTGCGTAAAGCAACTGCTTCAGCCCATTTGGAAAAATAATCGGTTGCTGCCATAATATACTGCTTTTCCTTTGGACGAAAGTGGGTTTATAGGACCAATTATGTCAAGCCCCCAAGCGGAGAATGGCCAAGAGGTTATGGATTGATGCAGGTCTTCTGGAGGAACATGTATGACGTCTCCATGGATTTGACATTCATGGCACTGTTTCGCATAATCTACCGCGTCCTTGAACATGGTGGGCCAATAATCCCATTCGATGTATTCTGTGAAATAGATTTCGGCCAGCCTGATGTGCTCCACACTCACCGGAGTGTATTTCTCGCAACGTTTGGCTTGCTTCTTGCTTGTCTAGGCAACGTAGCAACATTCCATTATGAGATTTTCTATATAATATCTCGCTACATATGATAAATCTACCTGACCGTTGTTTAATCTGCTGCTTCTGTACTTGATCTTCTGGCAAGATGTTATACTTGAGATGATCGATGAAAGGTTGACGCCAATCATCTGTCGTTATTTCCAAGCATGATACAAGAAGCGCATCGGCGTCTTCTTCAATGAGCTCCGAGGATGGCAGAAATCTTCTTTCCTCTATAGTTACTTGGAGAGGACTTCGGTTTGAGCAGGACAGGGCCGCTGCCAGGCTAGCCAAAGCATCTGCTTTTGCATTTTCTGACCGAGGTACATGCTTGATTTCTACATGACAGAATTGTTCTAGCAATTTCTGTGCTTTTCGACAATAGGGTAACAGTTCCTGTTTTCTTACCTCGAATTCTGTTGTCAACTGATTGATAATCAATTTAGAATCTCCAAAGATATGCAGCATTTTTATCTCCATCTGTTGAGCTATTTCCATTCCGATAATAAGGGCTTTATATTCGGCTTCATTATTTGTGCATGCAGTGCCCAATGCAAAGGAGTAAGGTAATAAATCGCCGTGGGGGGTAATAATATCACTCCTGCCCCCGCTCCTGATGTTCGTGCAGCGCCGTCGAAATACATCTGCCATGGGCTTTGCGACTCAGCCAGCATCACTTGTTCATCTGGCAAGTCGTCATTGATGGTCTCGTTCCCTGCTACAGGGTGTGCCGCAAGAAAATCCGCCACTGCTTGTCCCTTTACTGCTTTCGCCGATTCGTATATAATAGTATATTCTGAGAGCAACAACATCCATTTGGCCAATCTTCCCGACAATAGTGGCCTTGTCATCAAAAACTTTATCGGATCTGCTCTTGAGATCAAAGTTATGTCATGGGAGAGACAGTAATGCCTCAGCTTTTGTACCGCGAATATTAGTGCTAAACACTCCTTTTCGATTGGAGAATAATTGCATTCTGCCCCCACTAGTGTTCGGCTTAGATAATAAAGAGCAGTCTCTTTTCCTTCTTCATTTACCTGGGCCAATAAAGCACCCAAAGAATTCTCAGCTGCAGATATGTATAAGATAAGCGGCTTACCTTTTATTGGAGCTGTTAATACTGGCGGTTGTCTCAACAGTTCCTTTATCGAATCGAATGCATTCTGACAGGCTTGATCCCATACGAACTTTGTATCTTTCTTCATGAGATGGGAGAATGGCTGGCACCTTCCTGCCAAATTCGAAATAAAGCGGCGGATGTATGCCAGTTTTCCTTGTAAACTTTTTAATTCCTTCAGTGTTGTAGGTGCCGGCATATTTTGGATGGCTTTAACTTTCTCGGGATCGATTTCGATACCCCTATGCCGTATGACGAAGCCAAGAAATTTGCCTGAAGACACCCCGAATGCGCATTTAGTCGGGTTCATCTTTAGTTGTTTCTTCCTCAGTCGACGAAAAACTGACATTAAATGTTCGCGATGTTTTGATGATCTTCTGACCTGACTACCAAGTCATCAACATAACATTCTACATGTTTATGCATCATATCTTGGAATATATTTTGCATCGCTCTCTGATATGTTGCCCCGGCATTTTTGAGACCAAATGGCATAACCTTATAGCAATAAATTCCGAGCGGCGTTTTGAATGCTGTTGCCTCCTCATCTTCAGGTGCCATTCTAATCTGATTATATCCTGCATAGCCGTCCATAAAAGACATAATGGCATACTGAGTCGTACTATCAATTAACAATTCTGTAATTGGAGAGGAAAATCATCTTTCGGACAGCCTCGTTCAGATCCCTGAAGTCGATGCACACTCTGATTTGTCCATTTTTCTTTTTCACAGGGACAATATTCGATATCCACTTGGGATATTTGACTTCTCTGATGAACCCGACTTTTATCAGCTTGCTGACTTCTTCTTCAATTGATGGAATCAAATCTGGATGGAATCGCCTTTGTGTTTGTTTAACTGGCCTTTTCTCTTTGAAGATATTTAACCGGTGCATTGCTACGGAGGGTTCTAGGCCTGGCATCTCTGCATAAGTCCAAGCGAAGACGTCTTTATTTTCTTTGAGGAGTTGGACATATTTCTCAACCTCTTGTTCGGAAAGACCAATACTAATAAACGTATTCCTTGGCTTATCTTTTGTGCCAAAATTTATCTCTCGCAGACTGTCAATTGTTGGTTGCCCCCCGTCTTCCATTTGCTTCGGAGCCATTTCAGGATACTCGACTGTTTTGGGGTCCTCGTCTGATATTTGTGCAGCTACAGTCACATTTACTGATGATTCTACCCCCAATCCTTGAAATTTTCTCCGCTTTTCTTGATTAATCCCAAGAGGGATTTGTACTCCCTTCCCTTGATTCAGCCCAGCGGGTTCTTCGCAATCAAAACCCATTCCTTTCATAATCTTCTTGCTCACTGAACTGTATCCCTCCAGGTTTTGTGGTGTCAACCTACCATGGTATACATTATTCCCGATTTCTTCTTTTAAATCTGTTTCTTTTTTTGCAGCGTAAAATTCTATCGGCTCAGGTGTTTTGCGCTGGCCTTGACTTGGAATCTTTTTGGAGCGGCTAAAAACGGCTTGCACCTTTCTACGTTTGGCAGCGGCATTGTATAATTAGACTGCAAAGTTTTTAGCTGTTCAGGCGATAATAAAGTTAATGGCGGTTGCCCTGGTTGTCTCAGACGCTTTGGCACAAAATAGAACTTCTTCTTTACTTCTACAGTCTTAGAAGATTCAGCCTTTTCCTCTCTGACATTGTTTACTTGAATATCTTTCAGAATTCTGTTTTCATCACTATCCCGCGTTTCTTCAGCGAACCCTTTGTAATAGCTTGCATCTGCAAAGAAAGACTCAGCTTCTGTATATGGTCTTGCGTCTGCCATCACTTTATATTGTCGCCCACCTTTACAGTATTTGAAGCACTGGTGCAGAGTAGAAGGTACGATACTGTATTGATGTATCCATGGCCTTCCCAGGAGAAGATTATACGTTGTCATTGCGTTTATGACATGGCATACGACATTGGTCGTCAATTCTCCTACTTCTAATGTCACTGTAATCTTCCCGAGTGCGCGTTGCCCATCCTGGTTGAAGCCCTGTATCATCATTCCACTAGGGCGTAAATCAGAACGGCGATATCCCAGCTTGCTTATCATAGACAGTGGCAGGAGGTTCACCGCAGACCCATTACTATCATAATCCGTTTA
The DNA here is from genome assembly GCA_021015155.1 of Magnolia officinalis. Lineage (NCBI taxonomy): Eukaryota > Viridiplantae > Streptophyta > Magnoliopsida > Magnoliales > Magnoliaceae > Magnolia > Magnolia officinalis. The sequence goes on along the minus strand of JAJHSJ010000005.1, from coordinate 50,740,174 downwards.
ACCTTCTTCTCATGGATATGACCTTCTATCATTAATGGTCTATTATGTTCCACTTCACAGATCAAATCATCATCGGAAAATGAAATGATTGGCAAGCAATCTGTTCGTTCATTATATTCCTCATGCCCCATTTCTGTCAGTAGAGTTTCCCTAACATTATGATTAGATAATGCTTGGACCAGACTTTGTCGAAACTCCTCTGATAACTTGAGCGCATCATAAATGCTTAGCCGTGCCGGTATCCCCTTCAAATGGCTGACCACGTCGTAAGTTACCTTTGCCTTTTCACTCTTCTCTTCATTCTCATCGCTATTTTTCAGTTTCTCAACGGTTTCTTTCCTTATAATCTCTGCCCTTTGCTTCACAGGGCTTGCTGTTTTCTTTCCTGATCGCAAGGTAATAACTGCCACTTTCTTTGTCGTCTTTTCGCCCCTTTTTCCTTCTACCTCTCGAGCTTTCTCTCGAATCGCGAGCATGTTTACTGCCACCCTTGTGTTCTTTTCTTTTCCTTCGCCAGTTATTATTTCACCCTTGTCTATCATCCGCTGTATTATACACTTCAAAGTATAGTAATTCTCCGTCGGATGTCCCACCAGACGATGATAGCGGCAGAAATCTCTTTCCCTGGTTTTTGTCACATCTTCGGGGCGCTTGGGTTCTGGCAATTCTATTGTGCCGGCTTTCAGTAGCTGTTTCATCATAGGAACTACATCTTCCTTCTCAAAACCGAACCCCTCATGAGAATCCAGCATTCGGAGTCTCTTTCCACTGTATTTATGTCTTGATTGATTCCATCCTTCTCTTCGTTCTACCCTTTTATCTCTTGAATCCCTGGTATCTCTGTTTTTCTTATCATGTTCGACAGTATTCACATTCGTCCTGCCAGGCATTCTTCTAACAGTCTCGCGGTGGAATGCTGGTATTTTACGAGTCATCAACTCTAAAGCATGAGCTTTAGTGGCCAGGTCGTGGAACGTTCTGATATCGGTGCTAGTGAGTCCAAACGCAATCCTTGTATCCATAGAATTCAGACACATTTTGACCTGTTCCTTTTCTTCTGGCAACTGCCTACACGAGGCTCCTAATGTCTTCTATCTGTCTATGAACTTTTGGACTGGTTCTCCTTCCCTCTGCCGTATGGAGGCCAACTCTGTAATACTAACGTCACGCTCAGAAGAGAAGAAGTTTGACATAAAGGCATCCTGCATTTCTTCCCACGTACGCATCGATCCGGGAACCAGGCTGGAATACCACCGAAAAGCTTTGTGCGTTAATGACGACCCGAACAATCTTAGGCAATACTGCGGTATTGTAGAAAAATTCTCCATGCTGGTAATGAAGTGCATCAGGTGTTCTTCCGGCGATCCTTCCCCATTAAACTTCTGAAAATTTGGATGTTTGAAATTGGCTGGGAATGGAATATCTTCCACTTCTCTTGGATATGGCGTTCGATATCTGAAACGGCCAGTGTTTTCACGTTCTCTTTCTATTCTCACTGTTTCTTCGACGACTTGTCTTATGTCATCTTATGTTATGGTTCTTGCGACTGGAACAGACTCTCGAGATCCTATCCCTTACGGATGAGAGCCTTCGGGCCGGTTTTCTCGTCCATTCATCATATTCATCTTTGGCGGGGCGGCTATCTGGGCCATGTTGTGCGCAAGAGTTGTCAGGGCTTCTCTGAGGTGTCTACACTCTTCCATTAATACTCTCTGTGCTTCTGCCATTTCATTAATACGATCTTCTGCAGTTGATGCGTTGCCTTGTCCTGTCTCAGTCACATATACTGTAGCCTCTCCACTCTTTGACGAGGCCGTAATTGGAGTAGGATGAGAAGATGCCGACGTAAGAGGACTCAGGAAGAGGGGAGAAGGTGGAGTTCCTTTTGACTTCTCTATATTTCTGGTATTATCAGCTGATTGAGGTGATATAGACATCCATGAGCTTGTCTTTGGAGATGTCGATATTGAGGAACCTGTCATTACCGTTTTGCCTTTCTGTTCTTTCGTCCATTTAACCTTTGAAGCGATTAAAGCTGGGAAGTCGCGTAACGCTGACTGTGGAACTACCCGTTCCGGATATATTTCGGGAGGGGCGAGCTCAGGATGCTTCCTAGCTGCATTGCGCGTTATTGGCCCTCGAACTCTCGGCACGGGCAGATTTATTCGAGCATTTCTTGCATTCCACGCTCTTGTCTTATGGGATACTACGACAGTCCAATCCTTAGTACTGTCCAACGGTTGAGGTGAAGCAGATACGACTCCTGCCATCACTTGAGTCATATTGCTCTTGGTTGCGAGAAACCAAGTCATACATACGGGAGTTTGATCCGGCGTATACTCTATCACGAACCCAGTTGTAGTAAAGCGAAAGTTTACTTCTCTTGCAGGAATTGTCATTGATTGTAACTTGCAGTTGAATTAATGTACCTTCAGTTATAAAACATATCTATAGTTAGTTTTCTGGAGGATAGAAGGATCTATCTTAGAGATGAAGGGGAGGATGTTCCCACTGAGAGTCGCCATTTTGGCGTCAGAAAGACGCCAAACCATGGTGATTGTTTTTCAATCATCTTAATGTTGATGTTAAAATAAGATAAGAAATTCCCAGCAGAGTCGCCATTTTGTTTCGACAAGAAAACAAATGTGTTTGATTTAGGGAATTGATCTTATTCAAACATAACAAAAGAGTATTCAGAACAATCATCATATTTTATTAATATTGGGTTCATTTACATCCTCTATACATCCCTTGATTCTAAGATAAATCACATAAAAAGAACAAATTATTTTTAGCAAAGCTTATTATTTGTCCAATCCTGAATTCGGCAGCCTTTCGGCGTCTGTTTTAGTCATCTCCCAATACTTAGGAGGAATTGCTGAATAAATCATCTGATCTTCATGGAGACAGAAATTTCGGCAGCACTCCGACGCTATTTTGTCATCTCCCAATACTTAGGAGGAATTACTGAATAGATCATTTGATCTTTTCTTTTAGAGAAGTAATTTCTCCTACAAGCTGATCAGCTGACTATTTGCGCGATCCGCGCAACCAATCTAGTAGTTGCGCGATCCGCGCAACTGATGTACATGTTGCGCGGTCCGCGCAACTGAACATGCTCTGCTCTCTCTACCTTCAGTTGCTCTATTTCAGTCTCTCGAAAATATCTTTCTCTCTCTTATGAGAAGGGAAGTGGGGTATTTATAGACCCTTCACACGTGTCAGAGATCTTCATTGATTGCGCGATCCGCGCAACGACTCTCTTCGTTGCGCGACCAGCGCAACTGCTTTCTTAGTTACGCGATCCGCGCAACTGCCTTCCTTGTTGCGCGACCAGCGCAACTGTAATTTTGGCTACTTCAACCGCGCAACCTTCCTTTTTGGTTGCGCGATCCGCGCAACCTGTCTTTCTTTATTATTTGTTCCCTTTCCTTTTATGATGATAATTTTTATGCTCCAACAAAGCTCACTAACACTGGATCTACGTTTAGTTAAGTTTTCGTTTCAGTCAGGATTCCAGATCGCAAATGGCGGACCAGTTCAGTTCAACGGTCAGCGGATCTCGATCGGAGATTCCGAGTACATGGATATGTTTAGGGAAATATACATGATCCGAGGGTGTAATTTGGCTTGATTCTGACGGTCTGGTTGCTTAATACTGACCCGCAAGCGACATGTGCCAGATTTATTTATTTTGAATTTAATTTAGAATTATTCTCACATTTCTCATACTCCCTGCTCTGAGCTCAAGCGAATAGCGCTAGGACACTATCTGGATTTGATTTCCGAAATGGTTGTCAAGCCCAGCAAGGCGATCCTAATTCCTTAACATCGTGTTAATTGGACTTCCAACGTGCGGTCCAGATCTGATACGGAGTTTCAATGTGCTCCCGAAAGCAACTGGGTAATGAGATTGATCCTAGATTTTAGGGTAACCTAGCGTCAATGATTCTACAAGTTTTGGGTCTTGCAGATCGTATTTAAAGTGATTGGTGCTAATTTCACAGGTACTCTAGTTTAACACTGGCTAATTCTCGCCTAATTTCTAAAGGTTTAGTCCTGAGTTATTTCTGTCTGAGGTGGTACCTGGGCCTTTGTAGTTTGTATATCAAGTGATCCAAGTTATAATCCTTAGCTAGTTTAAGATAGTGTCTAGGGTGAAAGTACTTAGAAAAATTGAAAGAACAAGGTGGTGAAGGGTGGGATTTGTGAAGGAAATGGGTTCAAAAGCGGTTTTAGACTTTGGGATTGAGTTCTGACAGGTTAATAAGGTGTTAGGATCGACCCATTGCCTAAGGACGTCTAATTCCAAGTTGGTAAAAATTCGGGATGTTACATTTGGTGATGACAATGATCACTTTCTTTTCAGAATGGCGATGATCACTTTCTTTTCAGAATACTTGCTAATGTAGTCAATATGCTCGTGAATTTCTTCTTTATAGATTCTTTCTTCGACATATGAACATGATTTTATTCCTTCTTGCCTCCTTTTGATATAGAATCATTATGCTGATAACATTGTGGATCAAAATCAGTAGCTTCTCTAGGGGTAGTATCTTTTGATGAAGCGAGCATTGACCGGTATACTGATACCTTGTCCATCTTGATTTGCAACTCTGTACGCCGCATTGGAGTATACTTCTTTTATTATATATGGTCCGTCCCATTTAGGCTTGAACTTGCCCCCTATTCGGCGGGTGACCATTATAGGTCTTTTCAACATTAGCACCTTATCCCCTTTTTTGAAATAGCGGTATTTAACTTGTCTATCAAAAGCAGCCGATATCCTGGCTTGATATGATTTCAATCGCTGTTGAGCCGCTAGACGTTTCTCGTCGAGTAGATCCAACTCTTTCAGCCTTATTTTTGCATTTTCATCATCTGTTATGGACTGATGTACTGCCACTCTGAGCGATGCCACTTGCGTTTCAATTGGGATAAGTGCCTCCATGCTATAGATTAATGAATACGGTGTTGCCCCCGTTGCTGTGCGATGAGTAGTTCTGTATGCCCATAATGCTTCTTGCAACTTTTCATCCCAATCACGTTTATTCCATGTCACCATTTTCTTTAGTATTTTGACGATCGTTTTATTAAACGCCTCTGCTAATCCATTGGCCGGAGGATAATAAGGTGTTGAAAACGAATGTCGGATGCTGAACTTCTGACACGGGTTTTCCATGCCTCTATTTTTGAAAGGAGTGCCATTATCAGTAACGATCTTTTTTGGAATACCATGACGGTATATTATGGCATGTCGGATGAAATTGACCACATCTTTTTCTTTGACGTTGCGTAAAACGACTGCTTCAGTCCATTTGGAGAAATAATCAGTTGCTGCCAAAATATACTGCTTTTCTTTGGACGAAGGTGGATTTATAGGACCAATCACATCGAGTCCACAAGCTGAGAAAGGCCAAGAAGCGACGGACTGATGTAAGTCTTCCGAGGGAACGTGTATCACATCCCCATGGATCTAACATTCATAGCACTGCTTCGCATAATCTATCGTATCTTTAAACATGGTGGGCCAGTAATAACCCATTTGATGTACCTTATGGAATAGATTTTGGCCACTTGATGTGCTCCACATTCACCTGAATGTGCTTCCCGTAATGTTTGGCTTGCTTCTTATTTGTCTAAGCACCGTAGCAACATTCCATTGTAAGATTTTCTGTACAATACTTCACTGCATATGACAAATTTGCTTGACCGTTACTTAATCTACTGCTTCTGTACATGATGCTCTCGTAGGATGTTATATTTAAGATAATCAACAAAAGGTTGACGCCAATCATCCGTCGTTATTTCTAAACATGATATAGGAAGTGTTTCGATAACTGTAACGCCCTGAAAATCAGGGGTCGAGCATAAACTCAACTCCCGAGTTCCAACGCATCACTTATGCAACAAAATGAATGATGATTTAATGTTGTCGGTATTAGTACATTGAACATGAGTGAGATTAAGCCAAAACAGCATATCATACTCCAGAGACAGTTAAATTGCAAGCGGAAGACTGTGATACATATATAAAATATAAAAATAGTGGTGGGTCTCCAGAGTGTGATAATGTTACCAGGTTAAATAATTACAAGTACGGTTCTAAAATATACCAAATGTGAGGAAGTGTAATGTCTTCTATCCCAAGTACCATAGCCCCGTCAATACAATACCAGGTCTTCATAGACCTGTCAGAGATTACGTGTGGGAGAACTCCTCCTCAACATCATAGTAGTAGTTCGGCTCTGCCTCATAAACATCGCCATCACCTGAAACTCAACAAATCTGTTTGGTGTGTACAACACCGTCCCGTAACGTGGGAGTGAGTGATCAACTCAGTGGAACAATAAAGCATAGGTTAACATGTTATCGACTCAGTCAAACAGTAATGATAAAGCAGTATAATCAAACACTCCTAGCTACTCTTATTAATGCAAGTATGAATGCAGTCATGATGGATGCACTCACCGACATACTCCCTCATGCGACACCATCTTACGTTCGCGGCATGCTTGCTTTCCTCAATGCTCCACATCTTCCAGGCACATGCAATGCATGATGAGCATGATTACCGAGTTGTTATTAGTCCATTTCAAACAGCAGGATTGGAAAACTAAGGTACCTCCCTTGTATCATTCCCAAGCATGATCCATTCTAGGGTCGTCAGTCCTAGACAATTTCATACGATGGTGTGTTTCTAAGTCGTTGCAAGGGCTGCCAGGGCTGTTACACGGAATCGTTGCACTACTCCCCCATCACCTTATCAATACAGGCCTAGTTTATACTTTGTTACTACGGGAAGGCTCATTGCCTCACCGCAGATTTAGAGTATGCTCGAGGTCACTACACCGGGTACGGTCAGGGCCGCTAGGGCTGTTACACGGAATCGTTGCACCACTCCTCCATCACCCATCAAGCAGTGTAGGCCAACAGCTCAAATATAGTGTCCCATACCACCATAATCGGCTCACGAGTCAGGTTGCTCACTAGTCACTACGGGGAGGCACGTGGCCCCAGCGTAGGCCGATAGCTCGACCACGGTGTCCCATACCACCATGCCCGGCTCATGAGTCTTAGCGGATTGAGGTACCATGGTTGACGGGATTCCACTGGTAAGTTTGGTACCCTAGGTTCAAGCAGTGGTGACCAAACATGATGAACATACATTAGACATATCGAGTTATTTGACGGGCCTGACTAGCTCGAGCGCACAATCAACTAAACGACATGAAGTGCATAAGTACTTCGTGTGGCCTAACCACTGTCGCCAACTGAAGTACGACTTGGGTTCGTCAAACACATCCTACGTGGTGACATGAATCCTCAACCACGATCTCAAGTCTGGTACCGATTGTCTGGACTATAGATATAGTCCCAAACTCAATCAATCCTTATTTAGAACATGTAGAGTAAAGCATAATAGACAAAGTAAATCAAGCATGTTAAGAAGCATATCATAAAGCATGTTATAAAGCATGTTGTAAAACACTATATAAACAAGAATACAAACACATATGTTTCACAAGTAAGCGGTTAAAGTAAACAACCACATGGAGGAAATCATGCAGGTCTTTAAGGTAGTTGAGAATCCCATCTCAACACCTATTTAAGGCACCATTATCCAAGCACTTACTCTCACAAGCATTTTCACAAACATTTAGAATACACTATTTCAACATACATAGTGTATGTTAGTAAAACATGTATTAGGGCGAATCCTTTCGCTAAGTAAGCATTTTACGCATATATAACATGTTCATACAGCAAATAGTCATGGCAAACACATCTCCAAAATATATACATAGACGGTACTTTCTACAATACACTATTTCTACATACATAGTGTATATTAGCAAACATGTATTATGGCGAATCTTTTCACCAAATAAGTATTTTATCCATATACCATATATTCATACAACAAATAATCATGGCAAACACATTTCCAAAATTTATACGTATACGGTATTTCTACGAATACCTAGAATATGTAAAATTTCATATTCTACATCTTTAATCGAAATGGAAAACAAACAGCACTTTGTACATGTGCAATTGCATGCAGATCATGAATCTATCATTATCTGACATTGAAAGCATTGAAAACCGTAACCTATACACCTAAAGTCCTCACCTTTTGTCGTAGAATGGAAATGGAGTCGATAGAATTGCTAAGTTTCTGAATACGGCAGTTTGGTAACCTATAGAATGAAATAGGTTAGCTATTTCATTACCTACAACCTTTACAACTCCAAAACAGATTAGGGTTAGGGTTTCTTACCTAGAAATGACGCCGGAATCGCCGGGAAAGCAATAAGAACGGTGCGGTTGAGCATGGATAGCAGCAGGGAAGAGTGGCAGGGAGATTCTCCCACTTCTCTCACACTTTCTCTCTCTTTTCTCTCTTCTCTCTCTAGGGTTTCTCTCAAATTCGTATGGCTATGAGAGAGAGGGTTCTAAGGTCCTTATATAGCCTAAAAACTCACCAATTTAGACTTCAGGCCAAGGTATACTTAGGTTATAACCAAAAACGGGTTAGTTTCAGCTCAACAGAGGACTTCTGGCGGGCCTCCTTGAGCCAAAGGTCGGACTTAAGCTCACTAACATTGGATCTACGTTTACTTAAGTTTTCGTTTCGGTTGGGATTCTAGATCGCAAATGGCGGACCGGTTTCAGTTCAACGGTCAGCGGATCTCGATCGGAGATTCCGAGTACATGGATGTGTAAAAAATTTCTCCTGATCCGAGGGTGTAATTTGGTCTGATTTTGACGGTCTGGTTGCTTAAAACTGATCCGCAAGCAAGAGGTGCCAGATTACTATTTGAGATATTTTAATTTGAATTAATTTCACATTTCTCACACTCTTCACTCCGAGCTCAAGCGAATAGCGCTGGGACACTATCTGGATTTGATTTTCGAGATGGTTGTCAAGCCCAGCAAGGCGGTCCTAATTCCTTAACTTCGTGTTAATCGGACTTCCAACGTGCGGTCCAGATCTGATACAGAGTTTCGAGATGCTCCCGAGGGCAGCCGGGTAATGAGATTGATCCTAGATTTTAGGGTAACCTAGCGTCAATGATTTTACAAGTTTTGGGTCTTGCAGATCGTATTTAAAGTTGTTAGTGCTAATTTCACAGGCACTCTAGTTTAACACTGGCTATTTCTCGCCTAATTTCTAAAGGATTTAGTCCTGTATGATTTCTGTCTGAGGTGGTGTCATGACCCTAAATCTAGTGTTACTAAACACCAGATTTTGGTTGACAGCCTCCGTAGAACTCCGATTCTTGGGACTTTCAAGTAGCACATACTAAGTCCCATAAGCGGGGCTCCACATACTAAGTCCCATAAGCGGGGCTCCACAAGGAGGATTTCTGAAAGTAAAACCAACAAACATGTTGCATTTCTCAAAATTTCATCATATACAATATATATTACTATGTACAACTGAGCACCTCAGGGCAAACCAAAACATAAACCACATCATATTTACTATACCTGATGTACATATGCAGGGTATTACAAAAAAATATACACTGATATGTACAAAGCAAAAAGGACAACTGGAGTCTGTAGCCTCTACTCCTGCAGCTCCCTACTCTCACCTGAAAAAAATGGAAAGGAAAGCTTGAGTTACTAAGCCCAGTGAGTGCGTGTGTGCCGTGAAAATGCATGTTTCATGTCATGCTCATTTAATGCACATGAATGCACAGGCTTCCAAATCATTTTTATATACAGAGGTGGGACTTCTACCCACTTGTAACATACACACGCTTACTAAATCTAGTGTTTAGTAACACTAGATTTAGGGTCGTGACAGGTGGTACCTGGGCCTTTGTAGTTTGCATATAAAGTGATCCAAGTTATACTACTTAGCTAGTTTAAGATAGTGTCTAGGATGAAAGTGCTTAAAAAAATTGAAGGAACAAGGTGGTGAAGGGTGGGATTTGTGAAGGAAATGGGTTAAGAAGCGATTTTAGACTGTGGGATTCAGTTCTGACAAGTTAATAAGGTGTTAGGATCGACCCATTGCCTAAGGACGTCTAATTCCAGGTTGGCAAAAATCTGGGATGTTACAATAACTTCTTTGATGATTTCTAAAGATGGTAGGAATCTTCTTTCTTTTATAGTTACTTGGAGAGGACTTCGATTTGAGTAGGACAGAGCTGCTGCCAATCTGGCCAAAGCATCTACTTTTACATTTTTGGACCGTGGTATGTGTTTGATTTCCACATGACAGAACTGTTCAAGCAACTGTTGTGCTTTCCGGCAATATGGCAAGAGTTCCTGCTTCCTCACTTTGAATTTAGTTGTCTATTGATTTATAATCAATTTAGAATCTCCGAAGATATGCAACATTTTTACTTTCATTTGTTGAGTTATTTCCATTCCGATAATGAGGGCTCTGTACTCACTCAGCCTCATTGTTTGTGCATGCGGCGCCTAATGTGAAGGAATATGGTAACAGATCGCCTTGAGGAGTAATGAATATCACTCCTGCCCCCACTCCTGATGTTCGAGCGGCACTGTCAAAATACATTTGCCACAGGTTCTGGGATTCGGCCAACATAACCTGCTCATCCAGAAAGTCATCGTTAATGTTTTTACTTTCTGCCACAGGATGTGCTACAAGGAAATCTGCCACATCCTGTCCTTTTACTACTTTTGCTAGTTTATACGAAATAGTATATTCTGATACCAATAACATTCATTTGACCAATCTTCCAGACAACATCGGCCTTGTCATCAAAAACTTTATCGGGTCTGCTCTTGAGATCAAAGTTATGTCATAGGAGAGACAATAATGTCTTAGCTTTTGTACTGCAAATATCAGCGCTAAACATTCTTTCTCAATCAGAGAGTAATTGCATTCTGCACCCATCAGTGTTTGACTCAGATAATATAGAGCAGTCACTTTCCCAGCTTCATTTACCTGTGCCAACAAAGCGCCTAAAGAATTCTCGGCTGCAGATATATACAAGATAAGCGGCTTTCCTCTTACTGGAGCTGTTAGCACCGACGACTGCTTCAATAATTCCTTTATTAAATCAAATGCGTTCTGACAGGCTTGATCCCATACAAATTCCGTGTCTTTCTTCATCAGTTGAGAGCATGCCTGACACCTTCCTGCGAGATTTAAAATGAAACGGTGAATGTATAGTTTTCCCTGCAAACTTTTCAATTCCTTTAACGTTGTTGATGGCGGCATGTTTTGAATGGCTTTAACCTTCTCAGGATTGATCTCGATACCCCTATGTCGTACAACGAAATCGAGAAATTTACCTGAAGATACTCCAACGCGCATTTAGTTGGATTCATCTTTAGCTGCTTCTTTCTGAGTCGACGAAAAATCGATGCCAAGTGTTCACGGTACTCCTGATGATCTCCTGACCTGACCACCAAGTCGTCAACATAGCACTCAACATGCTTATGCATCATGTCTTGAAAGATGTTTTTCATTGCCCTTTGATATGTTGCCCCAGCATTTTTAAGACCAAATGGCATAACCTTATAATAATAGATTCCAAGTAGTGTTCTGAATGCTGTTGCTTCTTCATCTTTGAGTGCCATTCTAATTTGATTATACCTTACGTAGTTGTCCATGAAGGACATAATAGCATACTGAGTCATACTATCGATAAACAATTCTGTTATCGGAAGAGGAAAGTCATCTTTTGGGCAAGCCTCATTCAGATCCCTGAAGTCAATGCACACTCTGACCTGTCCATTTTTTCTTTTTCATAGGGACAATATTTGATATCCACCTGGGATACTTAACTTCCCTGATAAACCCAACCTTTATCAGCTTGCTGACCTCTTCTTCAATTAATGGAATTAGATCTGGATGGAGCAGCCTTTGCGCATGTTTTACTGGCTTCTTTTCTTTAGAGATATTTAATCGATGCATCGCTACGGAGGGTTCTAAACCCGACATCTCCTCATACGTCCAAGCGAAGATGTCTTTATTTTCTGTAAGAAGTTGGCCATATTTCTCAGATTTCTGCTTAGAAAGACTGACGCTGATAAATGTATTCCTTGGCTCTTCTTCTGTTCCCAAGTTTATTTCTCGCAAGCCATCTATTGTGGGTTGCCCCCCGTCTTATATTTGTCTCGGAGCCATTTCAGGGTATTCGACTGTTTTGGGGTCTCATTCTGGTATTTGTGTGGCCGTAATCATATTTACTGACGACTCTGCTCCTATTCCTTGAAATTTTCTTCGTTTTTCTTGGTCAACCCTATGAGGGATCTGAATTCCCTTTCCGTGATTCAGCCCAGTGGGTTTATTACAATCAAAACCCATGTTTCTCATGATCTTCTTGCTCACTAAACTGTATTTTCCAGATTTTGCCGTGTCAGCTTACCGTGCTATACATTGTTCGTGATTTCGGCTTTCGCTTTCACTACAGCATGGAATTCTATCGGCTCAGGGTACTTGGTACTAGCCTTGACTTAAAATCTTCCTGGAGCAGCTGGAAACGGCTTATACCTATCAACGTTTGGTAGTGGCATCATATAATTAGACTGCAAAATTTTTAACTGTTCTGTCGATAACAAGGTTAATGGTGGCTGCCCTGGTTGTCGTAGACGCTTCGGCACAAAATAGAACTTCTTCCTTGCTTCCGTAGTCCTAGAAGATTCGGCCCTTTCTTCTTTAGCCTTGTTTACTTAGATGTCCTCTAAGACTTTGTTTTCATCATTATTTCCCACCTCTTCAGAGAACCCTTTATAATAACTAGCATCCACGAAGAAAGATTCAGCTTCTGTATATGGTTTCACGTCAGCCATTACCTTACACTGTATTCCGTCCTTACATTATTTGAAGCATTGGTGCAAAGTAGAGGATATGATACTGTACTGATGTATCCACGGCCTTCCCAGGAGAAGATTGTACGTTGTCACAACGTTTATAACATGACATATGACATTAGTAGTTAATTCTCCTACTTCCAACATCACGGTAATCTTACCCAGCGCGCGTTGCCCATCTTGATTGAAGCCCTATATCATCATTCCACTAGGACATAGATCAGAACGGTGATAACCCAATTTGCTTACCATCGAGAGTGGCAAAAGGTTTAATGTAGACCCATTATCTATCATAATCCATTTTACCCTTTTCCCACAGATATGACCTTCTATCATTAGTGGCCTGTTGTGTTCCGTCTCGCCAATCAAATCATCATCGGAGAATGAGATGACTGGTAGACAATCTGCCTGTTCATTGTGTCTTTCATGTTTCATTTCTGTCAGCAGAGTCTCTCTAACATTCTGATCAGACAATGCTTGGATCAGACTCCGTCGAAACTCTTCTGATAATTTGAGTGCATCATAGATGCTTAAACGCGCCGATATACCCTTCAAATGACTGACTACATCATAAGCCACCTTTGCCGTTTCGTTCCTGCTTTTATTTTTATCATCACTATTCTGTTTTTCAATGACTTTTTTCTTTACAATCCCTGCTTTCTGTTTCACATTCTCGTCACCTTCTTCCCTGATCACAATGTAATCATTGCTGCATTCTTTGTTGACATTCGACCCCTTTCATTTTTTACTTCTCGGGCCTTCTCCTGGACTGTAAACATATTTACCGTCGCCCTCGTAGTCTTTCCCTTCTCTTCGCCAGTTATTATCTCACCCTTGTTTATCATTTGCTGTATGATACATTTCAATGTATAGCAATTCTCCGTCAGATGTCCCACTAGGCGATGATAACGACAGAAATCTCTTTCTCTGGTCTTTGTCATATCTTTCGGGCATTTGGGTTCTGGTAATTCTATGGTACCAGCCTTTAGCAGTTGTTTCATCATGGGAACAACATCTTCCTTATTGAAATCGAACCCTTCATGAGAATCAAGCATCCTGAGCCTTTTTCCATTGTATCTATTTTTTGACTGGTTCCATCCTTCTTTTCGTTATGACCTCTTGTCCCTTGAGCCCCCTTTGTCTTTATTTTTCTTATCATGATCGACGGTATTCATAGTCGTCCTACCAGGTACTCTCCTAACAGCCTTGTGGTGAAATGCCGGCATCTTGCGAGTCATTAATTCTAAAGCATGAGCCTTGGTGGCCAGGTCTCGAACGTTCTAATATCAGCGTTGGTGAGTTCAAACGTAATTCCTGTTTTCATAGAGTTCAAACACATTTTGACCTGTTCTTTTTCTTCTGGTAGCTGCCTACACGAAGCTCCCAGTGTTTTCCATCTGTCTATGAACTTTTCCACTGGCTCTCCTTCTCGCTGTCATATAGAGGCCACTTCTGTAATACTAACATCACGTTCTGATGAAAAGAAGTTTGACATGAAAGCGTCCTGCATTTTCTCCCAAGTCCGCATTGATCCAGGAGTCAGGCTGGAATACCACCGAAATGCTTTGTGTGTTAGCGACGACCCGAACAGTCTCAGGCAATACTGTGGTACCGTAGAAAAATTCCCCATACTGGTGATGAAGTGCATTAGATGTTCTTCCGGCGATCCTTCCCCATTAAACTTCTGGAAATCTGGATGCTTGAAATTGTCCGGAAATGGAACATCTTCTACCTCTCTCAGATATGGTGTTCGGTATCTGAAGCGGCCAGTATTTTCCCGCTCTCTTTCTATTCTCACGGTTTCTTCAACGACCTATCTTAGGTCATCTTGTGTTATGGTTCTTGTTGCTGGAACAGACCCCCGTGATCCTACCCCTTGTGGACGAGAACCTTCAGGCTGGCTTTCTTGTCCATTCGTTTTTCCCATCATTGGTGGAGCCGCTATTTGGGCCACATTATGCGATAGAGTCGCCAAAGCTTCTCTGAGGTTTCGGCACTCATCCATTAGTAATTTCTGTACTTCTGCCATCTCGTTAATACGATCCTCAGCAGTTGGCCTATTTTCTTGACTCATCTCGGCCATATATACCGTGGCTTCTTTACATTTTGTCGAAGCTGTCATTGGAGTAAGACGAGAGTATGTTGACATGATAGGGCTTACAAAGAGGGGAGAGATCGGAGTATCATTCAACTTCTGTATGCTCCCTATGTTGTTGATCGATCGGGGTGACGGAGTCATTGGCAAACTTATCTGAGGTGACACGGGTGTCGGTGATCTTATCATCAACACTTTACCTTTCTGCCCTCATGTCAACTTGGTTCTCGGGGCGACTAGAGCCGAAAAATTGTGTGACGCTAACCATGGAATCGCTCGCTCTGGATATATCGCAGGAGGATCGAGTTCGGGGTTCTTCCTAACTGTACTGCACGTTATAGGTCCTCTGGCTCTTGGCAAAGATGAGTTTACTCTACGGCTCCTCATGTTCCTTGCTTTTGTCCTACGAGACAGGACCACAGTCCAATCCCCATCACCTTCGTACGGTTGAGGTGAAATGGATACGACTCCAGCTGTTAGTTGAGTCACTTTACTTCCGTTTGTGGGACGTGGGTCCATGGGCTCTGGAGCTCAGCTCAACGCATACTCTACTACGAATCCAGTAGAGGTGAAGCAGAAATTCACCTTTCTTGCAGAGTTAGCCATCAGTTGTATTCTATGGTTAAATTCAAGTACCTTCAATAATGAAACATACGTAAAGTTAGTATGTGAAAGGTTAAGTAAACTATCTTAGAGATGAAGGGGAGGATGTTCCCTAGCAGAGTTGTCATTTTGTTTCGACAAGAAAACAAATGTATTTGATTTGGAGAAATTATCTTATTCAGACATAACAAGAAATAAAGTATAAAGACGATCATCATATCTTATTGATTCTGAGTTCATTTACATCCTCGGATATCCCTTGATTCTAAGATGTGTCACTCAAACAAATACAAATTAGTAATGTTTGAAGATTCAATTCAAATAGCAAATTCAACAGCATTTCGTCAGGGGTTTCAGTCATCTCCCAGGATTTAAGAAGAAAATAGTTTGAACATCTCTTCTGCTCATTCCAATCCTTCAAACTTTGAATAAAATGATCTTGGACACTTCAGCCATTTCAACAGCATGACAGCCTTCAGCCATTTCAGCAGCATGACAGCCCTTTGCTGTTACAGACCGCAGGCCAGTCTGTTTGCGCGGTCCCGCGCAACCTACCAGAGCCCTTTGCTCCTACCTTCAATCTCCTTCTTTGCTCTGCCTTCTCTCCAAAATCTTCAATCCGTCAAAATGAAGGAGGAGAAGGGGTATTTATATGCCCTCGCACGTGTAGAACCTTGATTTTTATGCCGTGGGACCCACCTTAGAGAATCACTTGTGACATTCACTGCACACACCTGCACAACGTGATATGGATTGTGCGGTCCTGCACAAAGAGATATTGATTGCGCGGTCCGGCGCAATCAATATCGTTTGCTGGGACCCGCGTAAAGTATCCTTAAGTCATATCATTCTTCCTTTCTTTCAACACTACTTCCCAATCTTTTGATCTTCCTTTACTTCACTTCTTAATTTTATGCCTCAACAGACTGCGATCCCACTTACCGATGCCCAAATGGTCTCAAAATACGATGATTCCATTCAGGAATGAAAGAGCACTAAAGTACCTTTCTAATGATAAAAAATCAACCCAATCCGACATCAAATGAGGGAGTTATGACCGTCTCCATTGGATCACGTGATTTGGAAAGATTAACAATCCAAATTGTGAAATGATAATCGAAGAGTTCCAAAGTGCTTTTGGGATATCGAACGGTAATAGAATTAGCCAATTCTAGTCTCATTTGGAAGCTTGTCAAGTTAACAGTGCAATGAGCTCAAAATAGAATAAATTTGACCATTGAAGAGAGAGTTATGAAGGTTACTATTGGACCAGGAGATGAAAGAAAAATTTAGGACTAAAGACCGCGATCCCACTTACCGATGCTTAAATGGTCTCGAAATACGAGATTCCATTCAGGAATGGAAGAACACTACAGTAACTTTCAGTTGACCAAAAATTGACCCAATCCGACATCAAATGAGGGTGTTATGAGCGTCTCCGTTGGATCATGCGATTTGGAAAGATTAAAAATCTATATTGCAAAATGATGATCGAAGAGTTACAAAGTACTTTTGGGAAATTGAACGGTCCTAGAATTAGCCAATTCTGGTCCCATTTGGAAGCTTGCAAAGTTAACAGTACAATGAGCTCATAATATTCTAAATTTGACCACTGAAGAGAGAGTAATGAAGGTTTGGACGAGGAGATGAAGGAAAAATTCAGGACTGAGGACTGCGATCCCACTTACCGATGCCCAAATGGTCTCGAAATACGACGATTCCATTCAGGAATGGAAGAGCATTAAAGTACCTTTTAGATGACCAAAAATCGACCCAATCCGACATCAAACGAGGGAGTTATGAGCGTCTCCATTGGATCTCGCGATTTGGAAAGGTTAACAATCCAAAATGCAAAATGATGATCAAAGAGTTCCAACGTGCTTTCGGGATATCGAACGGTCCCAGAATTAGTCAATTCTGGTCCCATTTGGAAGCTTGACAATTAACAGTGCAATGAGCTCAAAATATTCTAAATTTGATCACTGAAGAGAGAGTTATGAAGGTTAATATTGGACCAGGAGATGAAGGAAAAATTCAGGACTAACGAATGAGAATTCACTTACCGATGCCCAAATGGTCTCGAAATACGATGATTCCATCCAGGAATCGAAGAGCACTCGAGTACCTTTCAGACGACGAAAAATTAACCCAATCCGACATCAAACGAGGGAGTTATGAGCGTCACTATTGGATCCCGCGATTTGGAAAGATTAACAATCCAAATTGTAAAATGATGATCAAAGAGTCCCAATATGATTTTGGGATATCGAACGGTTCCAGAATTAGCCCATTGTAGTCCCATTTGGAAGCTTGTCAAGTTAATAGTTCAATGAGCTCAAAATAGTATAAATTTCACCATCGAAGAGAGAGTTATGAAGGTAACTATTGGACTAGGAGATGAAGGAAAAAATTCAGGACTGAAGACTGCGATCCCACGTACCGATGCCCAAATGGTCTCGAAATAGGACAATTCCATTCAGGAATGGAAGAACACTAAAGTAACTTTCAAATGACCAATAATCGATCCAATCCGACGTCAAACGAGGGAATTATGAGCGTCTCCGCTGGATCGCGCGATTTGGAAAGATTAAAAATCCAAATTGTAAAATGATGTTCGAAGAGTTCCAACATGCTTTTGGGATATCGAACGGTCCTATAAGTAGCCAATTTTGGTCCCATTTGGAAGCTTGTCAAGTTAACAGTGCAAGAGCTCAAAATAGAATAAATTTGACCACTGAAGAGAGAGTTATGAAGGTTACTATTGGACGAGGAGATGATGGAAATATTCAGGACTGACGACGGCGATCCCACTTACCGATGCCCAAATGGTCTCGAAATATGATGATTCCATTCAGGAATGAAAGAGCACTAAAGTACCTTTCAAATGACCAAAAATCAACCCAATCCGACATCAAATGAGGGAGTTATGAGCGTCTCCATTGGATCACGAGATTTGGAAAGATTAACAATCCAAATTGCGAAATGATGATCGAAGAGTTCCAACGTGCTTTTAGGATATCGAACGGCCCTAGAACTAGCCAATTCTGGTCCCACTTGGAAGCTTGTCAAGTTAACAGTGCAATGAGTTCAAAATAGAGTAAATTTGACCACTGAAGAGAGAGTTATGAAGGTTACTATTGGACAAGGAGTTGAAGGAAAAATTCAGGACTGAAGACTATGATCCCACGTACCGATGCCCAAATGGCCTCGAAATACAATGATTCCATTTAGGAATGGCAGAAAGTTAAAGTAACTTTCAGATGACCAAAAATCGACCCAATCCAACATCAAATGAAGGAGTTAAGAGTGTCTCCGTTGGATCGCGCAATTTGAAAAGATTAACAATCCAAAGTACAAAATGATGATCGAAGAGTTCCAACGTGCTTTTCGAATATCGAAAGGTCGTAGAATTAGCCAATTCTGGTCCCATTTGGAAGCTTATTAAGTTAACAGTGCAATGAGCTCAAAATAGAATAAATTTGACCACTGAAGAGAGAGTTATGAAGGTTACTATTGGACCAGGAGATGAAGGAAAAATTTAGGACTGAAGACTGCGATCCCACTTACCGATGCCCAAATGGTCTCGCAATACGACGATTCCATCCAAGAATGAAAGAGCACTAAAGTACCTTTCAAATGACCAAAAATCAACCCAATTTGACATCAAATGAGGTAGTTATGAGCGTCTTCATTTGATCGCGCTATTTGGAAAGATTAACAATCCAAATTGCAAAATGATGATCGGAGAGTCCAACGTGTTTTTGGGATATCGAACAGTCCAAGAACTAGTTAATTCTAGTCCCATTTGGAAGCATGTCAAGTTAATAGCGCAGTGAGCTCAAAATAGAATAAATTTGACCACTTAAGAGAGAGAGTTATGAAGGTTACTATTGGACAAGGAGATGAAGGAAAAATTCAGGACTGAAGACTACGATGCCACTAACTGATGCCCAAATGGTCTCGAAATACGATAATTCCATTTAGGAATGGAAGAACACTAAAGTAAATTTCAGATGACCAAAAATTGACCCAATCTGACATCAAATGAGGGAGTTATGAGCGTCTCCGTTGGATTGCGCGATTTGGAAAGATTAACAATCCAAATTGCAAAATGATGATCGAAGAGTTACAATGTACTTTTGGGATATCGAACGGTCCTAAAATTAGCCAATTCTGATCCCATTTGGAAGCCTGTCAAGTTAACAGTGTAATGAGCTCAAAATGGAATAAATTTGACCATTAAAGAGAGAGTTATGAAGGTTACTATTGGACCAAGAGATGAAGGAAAAATTCAAGATTGAGGACTGCGAACCCACTTATTGATACCCAAATGGTCTCGAAATACGATGATTCCATTCAGGAATGAAAGAACACTAAAGTACCTTTCTAATAATAAAAAACAACAACCCAATCCGACATCAAAGGAGGGAGTTATGACCGTCTCCGTTGGATCACGCGATTTGGAAAGATTAACAATCCAAATTGTGAAATGATGATCGAAGAGTTCCAACGTGCATTTGGGATATCGAACGGTCCTAGAATTTGCCGCTTCTAGTCCCATTAGGAAGCTTGTCAAGTTAACAGTGCAATGAGTTCAAAATAGAGTAAATTTGACCACTGAAGAGAGAGTTATGAAGGTTACTTTGGGACCAGGAGATGAAGGAAAAATTCAACACTGAAGATTGCGATCCCACTTACCGATGCTCAAATGGTCTCGAAATACGACGATTCCATTCAGGAATGGAAGAACACCAAAGTAACTTTCAAATGACGAAAAATTGACCCAATCCGACATCAAATGAGGCAATTATAAGCATCTCCATTGGATCATGCGATTTGGAAAGATTAACAATCCAAATTGCAAAATGAAGATCGAAGAGTTACAACGTGCTTTTGGGAAATCGAACTGTCCTAGAATTAGCCAATTCTTATCCCATTTGGAAGCTTGTAAAGTTAACAGTGCAATGAGCTCATAATATTCTAAATTTGACCACTGAAGAGAGTGTTATGAAGGTTACAATTGGACCAAGAGATGAAGAAAAAATTCAAGACTGACGACTGCGATCCCACTTACCGATGCCCAAATGGTGTCGAAATACGACGATTAGATTCAGGAATGGAAGAGCACTAAAGTACCTTTCAGATGATGAAAAATCGACCCAATCCGACATCAAAAGAGGGCGTCTCCGTTGGATCGGGCGATTTGGAATGATTAACAATCCAAATTGGAAAATGATGATCAAAGAGTTCCAACGTGCTTTCGGGATATCGAACACTCCCAGAATTAGCCAATTCTAGTCCCATTTGGAAGCTTGACAATTAAATGTGCAAGGAGCTCAAGTTATTAAAAATTTGATCACTGAAGAGAGAGTTATGAAGGTAAATATTGGACCAGGAGATGAAGGAAAATTTAGGACTAACGACTCCGATTTCACTTACCGATGCCCAAATGGTCTCGAAATATGACAATTCCATTTAAGAATGGAAGAGCACTAGAGTACCTTTCAGATGACCAAAAATCAACCCAATCCGACATCAAACGAGGGAGTTATGAGCGTCAATATTGGATCGCGCGATTTGGAAAGATTAACAATCTAAATTCCAAAATGATGATCGAAGAGTTCCAATATGCTTTTCGTATATCGAACGGTCCCAGAATTAGCCAATTTTGGTCCCATTTGGAAGCTTTTCAAGTTAATAGTTCAATGACCTCAAAATAGTCTAAATTTGACCATTGAAGAGAGAATTATGAAGGTAATTGTTGGACCAAGTGATGAAGGAAAAATTCAGGACTGAAGACTCCGATCCCACTTACCGATGCCCAAATGGTCTCGAAATACGACGATTCCATTCAAGAATGGAAGAACACTAAAGTACCTTTCAGACGACCAAAAATCGACCCAATCTGGCATCAAACGAGGGAGTTATGAGCGTCTCCGTTGGATCGCGCGATTTGGAAAGATTAACAATCCGAATTGCAAAATGATGATCGAAGATTTCCAACGTGCTTTTGGGATATCGAACGGTCCTAGAATTAGCCAATTCTGGTCCCATTTGGAGGCTCATCAAGTTAACAGTGTAATGAGCTCAAAATATTCAAAATTTAACCACTGAAGAGAGAGTTATGAAGGTTACCATTGGACTAGGAGATGAAGGAAAAATTCAGGACTGAAGACTGCGATCCCACGTACCGATGCCCAAATGATCTCGAAATACGACGATTCCATTCAGGAATGGAAGAACACTAAAGTAACTTTTAGATGACCAAAAATCGACCCAATTCGACATCAAACAAGGGAGTTATGAGCGTCTCCGTTGGATCACGCGATTTGGAAAGATTAACAATCCAAATTGCAAAATGATGATCGAAGAGTTCCAACGTGCTTTTGGGAAATCGAACGGTCCTAGAATTAGCCAATTCAGGTCCCATTTTGAAGCTTGTCAAGTTAACAATGCAATGAGCTCAAAATAGAATAAATTTGACCACTGAAGAGAGAGTTATGAAGGTTACTATTGGATCAAGAGAAGAAGGAAAAATTCAGAACTGAGGACTGCGATCCCACTTACCGATGCCCAAATGGTCTAGAGATACGATGATTCCATTCAGGAATCAAAGAGCACTAAAGTACATTTCAAATGACCAAAAATCTACCCAATCCAACATCAAATGAGGGAGTTGTGAGCGTCTCCGTTGGATCGTGCGATTTGGAAAGATTAACAATCCAAATTGTGAAATGATGATCGAAGAGTTCCAACGTGCTTTTGCGATATCGAACGGTCCTAGAATTAGGCAATTCTGGTCCCATTTGGAAGCTTGTTAAGTTAACAATGCAATGAGGTCAAAATAGAATAAATTTGACCACTAAAGAGAGAGTTATAAAGGTTACTATTGGACCAGGAGATGAAGGAAAAATTCAGGACTAAAGACTGTGATCCCATTACCGATGCCCCAATGGTCTCGAAATATGATGATTCCATTTAGGAATGGAAGAACACTAAAGTAACTTTGAAATGACCAAAAATTGACCCAATCTGACATCAAACGAGGGAGTTATGAGTGCCTCCATTGGATCGCGCGATTTGGAAAGAATAACAAACCAAATTGCAAAATGATGATCGAAGAGTTCTAATGTGCTTTTGAGATATCGAACGGTCCTAGAAGTAGCCAATTCTGGTCCCATTTGGAAGCTTGTCAAGTTAACAGTGCAATTGTAACGCCCAAAAAAATTGGGGGTCGAGCAAAGCTCAGCTCCCGAGTTCCAACACATCACTTATGCAACACAGATAATGATGATTATGATGAGAGCATTGAAACATGAATGGGATTATACCAAAACAGCATATCATACTCCAGAGACAGTTAAATTTGCAAGCGAAAGACTATGATAGATATATAAAATATATAAACTGTGGTGAGTCTCCAGAGTGTGATAATTGTTTCGACAAGAAAACAAATGTATTTGATTTGGGAATTTTCTTATTCAAACATAACAATGAAACAGTTACAGAAACAATCATCACATTTTTATTGATTCTGAATTCATTTACATCCTCAAGTATCCCTTGATTCTAAGATAGTTTACAAAGAATTCATTGCAAGTTACGATTATCACAGTTAAATATAAATTTCGGCAGCATAACGGCGCTATTTGAATCATCTCCTGAAACTTAGGAGGAATAAACGAATCGACCAATAGTCTTCAAGAGGACGGAGATTCTGGCAGTATAACAATGCTATTTCAGTCATCTCCTGAAACTTAGGAGGAATACGCCTTTTCTTCCTTTTCTCCTGAACAAGAAGAACTTGAAGATTTGAAGACTCTAGCCATTCTAGCAGCATAACAGCCCATTGCTGTTATGGACTGTCTAGCAGTCGGTTTGCTCCGGTCCGCGCAAACTACAGACTTTGCGCGGGTCCGCGCAAACGATAGGAGCCCAATGCTCCTTTGCGTGGGTCCGCGCAAACTACAGGAGCCCAATGCTCTGCACCTTCTATCTTCTTCTTCGTCTTTCTTTCACTTTGAAATCTTCTAACCCCTTTTGAGAGAAAGAACGGGGTATTTATAGACATCTTTAATGGTGTAAATCTCTATTCTGGTCGATGTGGGACAAAATATCATCCAGCCATTTTTATATCTCTGCAAAACACTTTGCGCGGACTCTCGCAATCAACATACTTTGCGCGGTCTCGCGCAATCTATCATTCCGCGCAACCTGTCTTCACTGATCAACCCGCGCAACCCATTTACTTTGCGCGATCCAGCGCAATTTATTCTCTTTGCGCGATCCCGCGCAAAGTCATCTTCAAATTGATTTCTTTGATCTTTAAATTGATTTTCTTGACCTTTCCTTTCTTCAGTTCTTTGCTTATTTTCTGCCTCAACAGATGCCCCCTTGATCCGTTCTTTGTTTTTTGTAGAAATCAAAGAAAAGGATCAAAACCATTCATTTTCTAGGGTTTGCGCGACCCCGCGCAAAGTTCGGTCGTGTACCGTGCTCGGCCATGAATCCTATAAATAGTCCAACAACTTAGTCATTTGCACGAACCCTTTTTGCTCTGGCGATTTTTTGCTCTGGCGATTTTCTCCCGCGCAAACCTTTTACTTTGCGCGAACCCGCGCAAACCATTTCACTTTGCGCGGAGTCTTTTGAACTTGGGGATTTTCCGCGCAAACCTTTTGACTTTACGCGGACTCGCGCAAAGTACTTCGTACTTAACCAATTTTCTTTTTGAACTGTCTCTAACCACTTAGCCATTTTCTTCTTTCTCCCTTTCTTATTCTGACCTTTATCTTCCTTTCTTTGACTTATTTTCATGGCTCGTATAAAACAAACAGCTCGCCCTCCTTCCGACCAACCTTCTTCCGATCAACCTCCTGCCAAACGAACAAAGACTACCTCTAGGACTCCTTATTTTAAAGAACCTGTTCTTCCAACCTTTGACTTTTCTGACCGTATCAAATCTCTTCCATCCCCCATCCATAGATCCATATCTTTAGGAGATATCAAATGTCCGCCAAAGCATGGTAGAGAATACGATTGGGATGAGTGGTTAAAGACCACGGCTCACATTCGTACTGATAGTGAAAGACCCCCTCTCCGTGAAGACACTCATCCAGCTTCTCGTTCGAAGAAAACTCGCCGCAATAAGGCGAAAGAATTTGCAGAGAAGATCGAAGACCATAAGAAGAAGAGGCTTCAGAATTCATGGGATTTAGTACGGGTTGTTGAAGGCGTTATGAAATTTGACAACCCTCATTCAGAAGGCATGACAATAATTCCCATCAATGTTTATCGTCATCAGTCCATGCTTGACTGTGAACCCAAGGATTGCGTTCATGGCGAAAGGTTGATGTATACTGAATCATGGGCTTCAAGAGAGCCCCGAATCCTTGAGGGAGTTATTCAGACACAGAAGCCGCGACAGAAGATAGGGGAAACTCATTCCATGATCTTCCTAGTTCCTTTCCACAGTCCTCATGATCTCTTTCCTTCTCATTTTTATGAGACAGTCCGACAACGTTTCCGAGATCGGGAACCACTCTGGAGACAAGCAGAATTCCGCATCAGAGGCTTGTTAACTGCTTGACGCTATTACTCTGATTGGGCGGAAGCTATTTTATTGAAGCATACAAGCACACTTGTAAAAATCGGTCTTTATGATGCTATAGAAGTGACTTCTAAATACTTCTGTAGGGAACCTACTGTACTGAAAGGTTTCCTTGAGTACTGGTCGCCCACAACCAACTCTTTCCACTTGCCCTATGGTGAAATGAGCATAACACTTTGGGATCTTCACCGCATAGCCGGTCTCCCAATAACAGGTAAATTCTACGATGAATTTATTCCAACCAATAGGGAATTGGCCTTTGTATCCTCTCCTGATCGCAAACCTTCGATCTCCGAAACTACTATTGAACTGTTCAAGGAGATGAGTAAATTTCCCAGTTTTCACAAGATCCCCCCTTTGCAGTGGCTAGCACATTTTTCCAGAGGCCTTAGGTATTTATTAATTTGATAATCAACTTTCTCCTTATATTGGCAATTTCTCCATATTCACCCTCTCTTTTTATTTTTTCTTTGAAGAATTCGTGACTGTCAATCTAAGGAACTGACAAAGCTTCGAGGCATAATAAAGGGAAGGCCGGAATATAGCTCCTTCGGAGAACTTGCAGCTTTCTTAGCCTATTGGCTGAGTTTGGTCGTATTGCCTAGTTCTAAATGGGCAGATACTGTTCGTCCTACTGTTTTCACTGTAGCTGGCGCTTTGGCGGAAGGCCATAAATACTCCATTGCTCCTCCAATATTATGCTCTATTTATAGGGCCCTTGGAGAGGTAGCTACCCATGTGAAAGATCCTATTCTTGGAGCCTCGTCTGCACATACTTCTTGGCATTACATCATAGGATGGCTAGGGGTCTATTTTCCTTGGACTTTTGAAGCTCCAGAGCAAGCATACACTCATCCTTCTCACCTTCCACTCTGGTTCTTTCAGCAAAGAGCAATGACAAAAAGAGCGTATGAGTGGGTTGCCAATAAAATTTGAGATGATGATCAGATAAACTTCTTTCAGTTCCGCCTTTATCGCCATACTGAAGATACAGATATGGTGGACCAAGAAACACTTACTGCAGCAGAGAGAGCTTTCTTCTTTTCTATTCGCTCATGCAGTTTACCTCTTCGGGAAGGAACAGAATTTTGGAGAGAACCCTACTACCCCAGTCGCTTTGCTCGTCAATTTGGTTATGATCAAACCGTGCCTCAAGACTGCGGGTTGGTTACTAGAAAAATGCGCTGTTATGGAACTGGTCCTCTTAACTGGGCCATGATATGGAAACAACTATTGAATGGCTGTGTTGGATCTCTCTTCGTAATTCCAGGCTGTAATCGCATAGTCCGGACATCATATAGCTGGATGCGATGGTGGGATCACCAATCATACCTAGTCACCAAATGCTTGCCAGTGGATTCTTCTATCTTTCTTCATCCGCCCAGGCTGAAGGGCAGAAATTTAGAGAGCGGAATAGGCTATGTTCCAGAAAAGAGCCATGCTTCCCATCCGGGGAAATTTGTAGGAAGATATCATTGGAAGACCCCATCCGTGAAATCAAGCCTATTAACACCTTGGATGGCTGGTTTGCTCACGGAGTTCTGAGAGAATTTGAAAAATCTCGTCGGAATTTTTCAAATCAAGCCGCAGACGATGCTGATACATCTTCTCCAATTCCTGCAGAGACTGCAGCGGTTCAAGAAGGACCAGCTATTGGTACTTCCATATCTCCTCCACAACCCCTTGGTCCTAGTCCATCTTCCCCAATGACTAGATCAAAAACGCGTTTGCAAACATCATCCCCTATTCTTCCAGAAAGGACCCGCCAAGCATCCGCTTCTCCTACAGTCCAAGAGCCTGTACCGGAGAGTAGTCAACCCGTTTCTTACAAAGGGAAGCAGGTTGTCATTGAAGAAGCTGATGAAGAAATTTTGGAAGATGAGAGTTCAGCTTCATCGTCAGATACTACTGAATCTTCACAATATGAAGACAGCGAGGATAGCGACGACTGTGAAGATAAAGATAATGACTTTGAAGAAGGCGAAGTTGACATTGATGGAGATGAAGAAACAGCTGCGAAAGAGGTCGAGATGGAATCTTCCCCTGCAACCGTTAAGACTCTTCTCGGTGTGAATGATCCTGCTAAATCTCCTGCAACTGAAGAAAATGAGGAAGAACCTTTAGATTATGGCGAATATGGGTATTCACCAGGTAAAGGAGATTTAATTTCCACATGCATATCTATCTATATTTTAATAATTTATTATTTTATTCTTATGTCTCCCTTTCATTGCGTCTCCTTTTTTAGGTGCTCAAGTTGCAGAAATAGGTGTCTCTTCAGCGAGTCCTCTTGTGGTATCTTCACCAAGAGCACCTATAGTTCCATTGGTAGTACCAAGAGTAGTGGCTCGTGAAATCATATTTCCCACAGAGACTACAGACTTGCCAACTCGACTACCAGAGATTCAAGCACAGAAGCTAGAGCACCATCTTTTGCTGATATGGTGGAACTTGGTCTTTCCATGACTCAGAGAGCTTCTGCCTCTGTAGGTCATATCCAGGTGACAGGTACATATTTATGCACTGATTATCTTCATTCACGACTACATATTTCATAATAATATTTTGAATATCTTTCTTCTTTTACTATAGGAACTCATCCTTGCAGTGGTGCGGCCAGCTCTGATTCTGTGGCCACTACTTCTGAATTGTCATCTTTTGCAAAAATCCCTGTTCATAAAATGCTTATGGTGAAACATTCTTTGTTAGCAATAATCCATATCTTCAGAAATCCCGATCAATGGTTGGATTTGGATGTTGCTATAGAGATTTTGGAAAGCTCCGCCAAGATGGCTAGACTCAACATATCTCCTTTGCGTGATTCACTCCTCAAGTTTCGCGATTCAGTAATTTCTCTGGCGTCGGTAGAGAACGTTACAATTGCCCCTGAGATTTTAGAGTACAAGAAGCAGCTGGCTTCATCTCAAGAACAAGCCTCTCTGACAGCTTCATCAATTTCTAGACTTGAACAAGAGCATATGATTCTTCAAGATCAATTAAAGATTCATATGGATGAAAATAAGACTATCCAAGATCGTATTGCAGCCCTGAAGGAAGAAATTTCTCAACTGGAGAGAAGGAATCATGAAAAAGCCTTGATCATTCAAGATGTTGAAGAAAGGATACATGCGAATGTTAAATCTATTAATATTGAAAAATCCGCGCAACTTCAAAGTAAAGGAATGATTGCTTCTCTGGAGAATAAACTTGCTGGCGTCCCTGATCAAGCGAAACTTATTCTTGAAGAAAAATCTAAACATGATATAGCCCAGGCACAGTTGAAAGAAGATTTACGCAGATACTCGGAAGCAGTGGGAATTTCAGAAGATCTTTAAAACATGTAATTTTGAACATGTGATTTTTTGTTTTCATGTTTTTTTTTTTTTTTGACATGGTTTTTTTTTTTGAAAGCATTTTGAGATGTTTATAATAGCATTTTCTCATTATATGTTGATGACATTTATACTAACATTATATTCGTATTTTATATAATAATTTCCTTACATCGTTTAAAATTTCTAAACCTTTTATGCTTTGTTAGTGCGGGATTCTCTATGTGGGTATTTAAATTGGCGGTACTAAGTTTCAATTTAATTAGCCACACACAGTTTAAGCTCATGAGTAGTGGAGCGTGCGCACACACACAGTTTAAGCTCATGAGTAGTGGAGCATTTATGGGTCTTATGTGATGGCCACTGTAACTCTCTAGAGTTCGCTTTTGGGCTTTTCACTGCCTTGAGCTCACGGCCAAGGTCCATCAGAGGGCCCATTGACGCTACCGGGCGGTGAACTGTTGGTTTTACGCACAGGGTTGGCCACGGTAACTCTCTAGAGTTCGCAGGGCTCGCAAGGCTACCTTTGGGCACCAAATCTAGGGTCGCCGGTCCATCAATGAGTAGGTTTAAGCCCTTCCTCACGAGTTACTACTGAAATCAAACCCTAGACCTGGAGGGTCTTACGCACGGTTGGCATAAAGCTCGCACTGCGGCCCCTGTTTTCTTCGTCTGCAAGGTCGAGCCCATTCACGGAGGGCATTTTCATCCGTTCCCCGTGGCGCTGCCGGAAGCTATACAGACGGCATGGGAGTTACGGTGACTAGTCTTCGCGGATTTATGGCCTTTTAGGCTTTGAATCCTTGACTTCGTCAGCTGCCCGCATGGGTGCGCACGATGGTCTTCGCGGGCTTTTTAGGGCCACTGACTCCTCGCCGCTGCCCGAATGGCGATCTTCATAGGTCTTATGTATAGTTGGCCGGCTCTTTTTAGAGCTTGATCCTTTGAGAGCATTTTTTTTTTTTATTTTTTTTTTTTTTAGCTTGATCTTTTTGATTTAGCTCAATTTGGCTCTTTTAGGATTTGGCTTGGCTATACTGCCCCTTTAACTGAGATTGATGTATCCTTGTAAGGCAATAATATCTATGATCATCATCATTGCCAGTATAGTAGTGGTAGATATTTCCATCTGAGATAATATCTTCCAGAAGATCCATGCCTTGTAAAGCAATATATATCAATATCGTCAATATCTTCAAGAGAATCTTCAAGATTTGTCAAACTTGTGTGGCAATGATGATGATCATATTTTCGGATTTGATGCTTGATAATTGACGCGCTCGTGAATTTTCTTCACATCTTCTTTTGTTGATATATGAACATGATCTTATTCATCCTTGCCCCCTTTTGATACAGATTCATTATGCTGATAATATTCTGAATCAAAATCCACATGTCTATCTTTAGGGATAGTATCTCTTGATGAAACGGGCGTTGACAAGTATACTGATACTCTGTCCTTCTTGATTTGTGATTCTATATGCCCCATTGGAGTATACTTCTTTTACCACATATGGACCGTCCCATTTAGGCTCGAACTTGCCCCCTGTTCGGCGAGTAATCACTATAGGTCTTTTTAGCATTAACACCATATCCCCTTTTTTGAAAGAGCGGTATTTAACCTGTTTATCAAATGCAGCCGATATCCTGGCCTGATATGACTGCAACCGCTGCTGAGCTTCAAGACGTTTCTCATCGAGCAAATCCAACTCTTTCAACCTTATTTTTGCATTTTCATCATCTGTTATAGATTGATGTACTGCTATCCTGAGTGATGCCACCTGCATTTCGATTGGGATAACTGCCTCTATTCCATAGATTAATGAATAAGGTGTCGCCCCTGTTGCTGTACGATGAGTAGTTCTGTAGGCCCATAATGCTTCTTGTAACTTTTCATCCCAATCACGCTTATTACCTGTCACCGTTTTCTTGATTATTTTGATAATCGTTTTGTTAAATGCTTCCGCTAATCCATTGGCCGGAGGATAGTAAGGTGTTGAAAACGAATGCTGGATGCCGAACTTCTGACACAACTTTTCCATGCCTCTATTTTTAAAAGGGGTGCCATTATCAGTGACGATCTTTTTTGGAATACCATGACGGTATATTATAGCATGTCGAATGAAATTGACCACATCTGTCTCTTTAACATTACGCAAGGCAATTGCTTCGGTCCATTTGGAGAAATAATCTGTTGCTGCCAAAATATACTGTTTTCCTTTAGATGAAGGGGGATTTATAGGACCAATCACATCGAGTCCCCAAGCTGAGAAAGGCCAGGAAGTAACAGACTGATGTAAGTCTTCTGGGGGAACATGTATTACATCTCCGTGTATTTGGCATTCATGACACCGCTTTGCATATTCTATCGCATCTTTGAACATAGTAGGCCAATAATAACCCATTCGATGTACTCTATGGCACAAATTTCGGCCGGCTTGATGTGCTCCACATTCACCTGAATGTTTTCCCGCAGCATTTGGTTTGCTTCTTGCTTGTCTAAGCATCTTAGCAGCATTCCATTGTAAGATTTTCTATACAATACTTCACTGCATATGACAAATTTGCCCGATCGCTGCTTAATCTGCTGCCTTTGCGCATTATCTTCTGGCAAGATATTATATTTGAGATAATCAACGAAAGGCTGACGCCAATCATCTATCATTACTTCTAGACAAGATATAGGAAACATTTCTACGGTTTCTTCGATAACCTCTGCAGACGGCAGGAATCTTCTTCTTCTATAGTTACCTGAAGAGGACTTCGATTTGTGCAGGACAGAGCTGCTGCCAGACCGGCTAGAGCGTCCGCTTTTGCATTCTCAGAGCGTGGTATGTGTTTAATTTCCACATGACAAAATTGTTCAAGCAACTTTTGTGCCTTCCGATAATAGGGCAGAAGTTCTTCTTTCCTTACTTCGAATTCTGTTGTCAACTGATTTACAATCAATTTAGAATCTCCGAAGATATGCAATAATTTTATTTCCATTTGCTGGGCTATTTCCATTCCGATGATAAGAGCTCTGTATTCAGCTTCATTGTTTGTGCATGCGGTGCCCAATGTGAAGGAATATGGCAATAAATCGCCTTGAGGTGTAATGAATATTATTCCTGCCCCCGCTCCCGATATTCGAGCAGCACCATCAAAATACATTTGCCAAA
The DNA here is from genome assembly GCA_021015155.1 of Magnolia officinalis. NCBI lineage: Eukaryota > Viridiplantae > Streptophyta > Magnoliopsida > Magnoliales > Magnoliaceae > Magnolia > Magnolia officinalis. The sequence continues at coordinate 50,708,566 of JAJHSJ010000005.1, read as the reverse complement.
GATTCTGAGATTCAGCCAACATAACCTGTTCATCTGGAAATTCGTCATTAATTTCTTCACTTTCTGCTATAGGATCGCTGCGAGGAAGTCTGCCATGGCTTGTCCTTTTACTGCTTTCGCCGGTTTATATGAAATAGTATATTCTGATAGCAATAACATCCACTTGGCTAGTCTTCCCGACAACATTGGCCTGGTCATTAAAATTTTATCGGATCTGCTCTTGAGATTAGAGTTATATCATGAGAGAGACAATAATGCCTCAACTTTTGTACAGCGAATATCAGCGCCAAACATTCTTTCTCGATCGAAGAATAATTGCATTCTGCCCCCATCAATGTTCGGCTTAGATAATAAAGAGCAGTTTCTTTTCCGGTTTCGTTCACCTGTGCTAACAAAGCACCCAAAGAATTTGTAGCTGCAGATGTATATAAGATAAGTGGCTTACCTTTTATTGGAGCTGTTAACACCGGCGGCTGTCTTAATAATTCTTTGATTGAGTCAAATGCATTTTGACAGGCGTGATCCCATACAAATTCTGTATCTTTCTTCATTAACCGAGAAAATGGCTGACACCTTCCTGCGAGATTTGAAATGAAACGACGAATGTATGCCAATTTTCCTTGTAAGCTTTTAATTCCTTCAACGTCGTTGGTGGCGGCATATTTTGAATAGCCTTAATTTTTTCTGGATCAATCTCGATCCCTCTGTGTCGTACACAAAGCCGAGGAACTTGCCAGAAGATACTCCAAATGCACACTTAGCAGGGTTCATTTTTAATTGCTTCTTTCTGAGACGACGGAAGACTGATGCTAAATGTTCGCGGTGTTCTTGATGATCTCCCGACCTGACCACCAAGTCATCAACATAGCATTCGACATGTTTATGCATCATATCTTGAAAAATGTTTTTCATTGCCCTTTGATATGTTGCCCCAGCATTTTTGAGACCGAAAGGCATAACTTTATAACAATAAATTCCAAGCGGTGTTCTGAAAGCCGTTGCCTCTTCATCTTCGGGTGCCATCCTGATTTGATTATAACCCGCGTATCCGTCCATAAAGGACATAATAGCATACTGAGTAGTGCTATCAATTAATAATTCTGTTATCGGGAGAGGGAAGTCATCTTTTGGACATGCTTCATTCAGATCTCTGAAGTCGATGCATACTCTAATCTGCCCATTCTTCTTTTTCACCGAACAATGTTTGATATCCACTTGGGATATTTAACTTCTCTGACGAATCCAACCTTTATTAATTTATTTACTTCTTTTTCGATTAATGGAATCAGGTCTGGGTGGAATCGCCTTTGTGCTTGCTTTACTGGTTTCTTTTCTTTGGAAATATTTAATCGATGCATTGCTACAGAGGGTTCCAATCCTGGCATTTTCTTCATATGTCCAAGCGAAGACGTCTTTATTTTCTCTGAGAAGCTGGCCATATTTCTCAAATTCCTGATCTGAAAGACTGACACTGATAAATGTGTTCCTTGGCTCTTCTGCTGTTCCCAAATTTATTTCTCGCAAGCCATCTATCGTCGGCTGTCCCCCATCTTCTATTTGTCTTGGAGCGCTTTCAGGACACTTGACTACCTTAGCATCTCTTGTTCCGATATCTGTTCGGCTGGAGTCATATTTAACTGATGATTCTGCTCCTAATCCTTGGAATTTTCTCCGTTTTCTTGATTAACTCCGAGAGGGATTTGAATTCCTTTCCCATGATTCAATCCAGTGGGCTTGTCACAATCAAAACCCATATTTCTCATGATTTTCTTGCTTACTGCACTGTATTTTCTCAAATTCTGCGGTGCTAACTCTCCATGATATATATTGCTTGTGTTTTCATTCTTCACCTCTGCTGCTGCAACGTGGAACTTTATTGCTTCAGGATATTTAGCACGGCTCTGACTTGAAATGTGCCTGGGGCGGCTGCAAATGGCTTACATCTTTCGATATTGGGTAAGGGCAATCGTGTATTGGACTGTAAGACTTTCAACTGTTCTGTCGACAACAATGTCAACGGCGGTTGTCCCGGTTGTCTTAGGCGCTTTGGTACAAAAGAAACTTTTTCCTTGCTTCCTGTAGTCTCAGGAGATTCCGCCCTTTCTTCTCTAGCTTTATTTATTTGGACATCTTTCAAGACTCCTCTTTCCATCATCATTTCCCACTTCTTTAGAGAAACATTTATAATAGCTAGCATCCGCAAAGAAAGACTCAAGCTTCTGTATATGGTTTCGCATCACCATTACTTTACACTGTCATTCCATCCTTATAGTATTTGAAACATTGGTGTAGAGTAGAAGGTACAATATTGTACTGATGTATCCATGGCCTGCCTAAGAGAAGATTATATGTCGTCACAGCATTTATAACATGACATACAACAGTAGTAATTAGTTCTCCCACTTCCAATATTACTGTAATTTTACCGAGTGCGCGTTGTCCATCTTGATTAAACCCTTGTATCATCATTCCGCTGGGGCGCAAATCTGAACGGCGGTAACCCAATTTAGTGATCATGGAAAGTGGCAAAAGATTCACTGCTGACCCATTGTCTATCATGATCGTTTTATCTTCTTTTCGCAAATGTACCCTTCTATCATCAATGGCCTGTTATGTTCTGTTTCACCAATTAATTCATCATCATCAGAGAAAGATATTACTGGTAGACAATCCACCTTTTCCTTGCTTCTTTCATTCTTCATTTCTGTCAGTAAAGTTTCTCTCACATCGTGATCAGACAGTGCTTGAATCAAACTCTGTCGAAACTCTTCTGATAACTTGAGCGCATCATAAATACTCAAACGTGCAGATATACCTTTCAAGTGACTAACTACATCGTAAGCCACTTTTGTCGCTGTATCTTCATTTCTACTTCTATCCTTGATGTTCTGTCTTTCAGTCACTTCTTTCTTTCCTTATAACTTCTGCTTTTTGCTTTACCGGACTTGTTATCTGCTTCCCCGATCGCAACGTAATCATTGTCGCATTTCTTATCGGCCTTCGGTCTCCCTTCTCTTTCATTCCCCGAGTCTTTTCTTGAATTGACAATACATTTACTGTCGCCCTTGTATTCTTTCCTTTGCTTTCGCTGGTTATTATATCTCCTCTATTTATCATTCGCTGTATGATGCACTTTAACGTGTAACAATTTTCTGTCGGATGTCCCACTAAACGATGATAACGGCAAAAGTTTCTTTCTCGAGTTCTTGTCACATCTTCAGGGCGTTTCGGTTCCGGTAATTCCAGGGTACCTGCTTTTAACAATTGTTGCATCATAGGCACCACGTCCTCTTTATCAAACTCAAATCCTTCATGAGAATCGAGCATTCTAAGCTTTTTTCCACCGTATCTGTCCCTTGATTGATTCCAGTTTTCTTTTCCTTCCGGCCTTTTGTCTCTTGAGCCCTTCACCTCTTGATTTTTCTTATCCCGATCGATGGTGTTGACGGTTGTCCTGCCAGGTATTCTTCTGACAGTTTCATGATGAAATGCTGGCATCTTACGAGTCATTAATTCCAATGCATGGGCTTTGGTAGCCAAATCGCGAAAGGTTCCGATATCAGCGCTGGTGAGTCCGAACGCAATTCCTGTCTCCATAGAGTTCAGACACATTTTGACTTGTTCCTTTTCTTCCGGCAACTGCCTACACGATGCCCCCAGTGTTTTCCATCTGTCTATGAATTTTTCAACTGGTTCTCCTTCTCGCTGTCGTACTGAAGCTAATTCTGTGATACTAACATCGCGTTCTGATGAGAAGAAGTTTGACATGAAAGCATCTTGCATTTCTTCCCATGTGCGTATAGATCCTGGTGCTAAATTTGAATACCACCTGAAAGCTTTACTTGTCAATGATGATCCAAATAAGCGTAAACAGTATTGAGGTATTGTGGAGAAGTTTCCCATGCTGGTGATGAAATGCATCAGGTGTTCTTCTGGTGATCCTTCCCCATTAAATTTCTGGAAATCTGGATGCTTAAAATTGGCTGGAAACGGAACATCCTCTACCTCTCTCGGGTAGGGTGTTCGGTATCTGAAACGACCGGTATTCGCTCGCTCTCTTTCTATTCTGACTGCTTCTTCGACGACTTGTCTTACATCATCTTGCGTTATAGCTCTTGTTGCTGGAACTGATCCTCGTGATCCTATCTCCTGCGGACGAGAGCCTTCAGGTTGGTTCACTTGTCCATTCGTTGCTCCCATCATGGGTGGAGCCACTATCTGGGCTACATTATGTGCCAGAGTTGCCAGAGCTTCTCTGAGGTTCCGGCATTCATCCATTAGCACCCTTTGTGCCTCTGCCATTTGATCAACACGTTCTTCAGTAGATGGCCTATTTCCTTGACCCGTCTCTGCCATATATACTGCGGCCTCTTGACTGTTTGTCGAAGCTGTTTTTTGAGTAAAACGCGAGTATGTTGACGTAACAGGACTTATAAAGAGGGGAGACATTGGAGTCTCGTTTGATTCTTGTGTACTTCCTGTGCTTTTAACCGATCGAGGTGATACAGTTATAGGCGAGCTTGTTTGAGGTGACATAGGCATCGGTGATCCTATCATCAGTGCTTTGCCTTTCTGCGATTCTGTCCATTTGTCTTTGGAGCGATTAAAGCCGGGAAATCGTGCAACGAGAACTGCGAAGCAGCTTGTTCGGATAATTGCCGGAGGGGCGAGCTCAGGTTTTCTTCTAGCTATGCTACGCGTGACCGGTCCCTCAGTTCTTGGTACAAGTACTTTCGCTTTGCGGTTCTTTAAAGTCTTTGCTTTTGTCTTCTTGGACAGGACCAAAGTCCAATTCTCATCACTTTCTTGTGGTTGAGGTGAGACGGAAATAACTCCCACTGTTACTTGAGTCGCTTTGCGCCTGCTTGTAGTGCTTGCTTTCGTATGCTCAGGAGTTTGGCTCGGCGCATATTCAATTACAAATCCAGTAGCGGTGAATCGGAAGTTCACTTTTCTCGCAACGTTAGCCATTAGCAATGTAGTGTGATTGAATTTGGGTACCTTCAATAACAAAACATTCATGAAATTAGTATATGGAAGATTAAGTAAACTATCTTAGAGATGAAGGGGAGGATGTTCCCACTGAGAGTCGCCATTTTGGCGTCTATCAGACGCCAAAACAGTAATGAGAGTCTTGTAACTTTCCAATGTTAGTGTTAAATAAGATATGAAATTCCCCAGCAGAGTCGCCATTTTGTTTCGACAAGAAAACAAAAGTATTTGATTTGGGAATTATCTTATTCAAACATAACAATGAAATAGTTACAGAAACAATCATCACATTTTTATTGATTCTGAATTCATTTACATCCTCAAGTATCCCTTGATTCTAAGATAGTTTACAAAGAATTCATTGCAAGTTACGATTATCGCAGTTAATATAATTTCGGCAGCATAACAGCGCTATTTGAATCATCTCCTATGACTTAGGAGGAATAACAATCGACTAATAGTCTTCAAGAGGACGGAGATTCCGGCAGTATAACACGCTATTTCAGTCATCTCCTGAAACTTAGGAGGAATACGCCTTTTCTTCCTTTTCTCCTGAACAAGAAGAACTTGAAGATTTGAAGACTCTAGCCATTCTAGCAGCATAACAGCCCATTGCTGTTATGGACTGTCTAGCAGTCGGTTTGCGCGGTCCGCGCAAACTACAGACTTTGCGCGGGTCCGCGCAAACGACAGGAGCCCAATGCTCCTTTGCGCGGGTCCGCGCAAACTACAGGCCCAATGCTCTGCACCTTCTATCTTCTTCTTCGTCTTTCTTTCACTCTGAAATCTTCTACCCCTTTGAGAGAAAGAACGGGGTATTTATAGACATCTTTACTGGTGTAAATCTCTATTCTGGTCGATGTGGGACAAATATCATCCAGCCATTTTTATATCTCTGCAAAACCTTTGCGCGGACTCGCGCAATCGATATGCTTTGCGCGGTCTCGCGCAATCTATCATTCCGCGCAACCTGTCTTCACTGATCACCCGCGCAACCCATTTACTTTGCGCGATCCAGCGCAATCTATTCTCTTTGCGCGATCCCCCGCACAAAGTCATCTTCAAATTGATTTCTTTGATCTTTAAACTGATTTTCTTGCCTTTCCTTTCTTCAGTTCTTTGCTTATTT
>JAJHSJ010000005.1:50572978-50702345 GCA_021015155.1 Magnolia officinalis | reverse complement strand
CAAGACGATACCTGGACTACCTCCTCAGCGTGAGATTGATTTTACCATCGACCTGGTGCCTGGTGCGACACCTATCTCTCTATCGACGTATCGCATGCCTCCATGTGAAATGGAGGAACTGAGGAGACAAATCGATGATCTGATGGACGCGAGTTTTATACGACCAAGTGTATCTCCTTGGGGAGCACCGATGTTGTTTGTGAAGAAGAAGGACGGATCGCTGCGATTGTGTATTGATTATCGCAGGTTGAACCAAGTGGCAGTGAAGAATAAGTATCCTTTGCCCAGGATAGATGGTCTGTCGACCAGTTGAAAGGGGCACAATATTTCTCAAAGATCGAATTACAGTCAGGGTATCACCAGTTGCGCGTCAGGGATGAAGACGTGAAGAAAACAATATTCAGAACCAGCTTTGGGCACTACGAGTTCCTTGTGATGTCGTTTGGACTCACAAATGCACCGACCGTGTTTATGGACCTCATGAACCGGGTGTTTCGGCCGTACCTGTATCAATTCGTTATCGTATTTATAGATGACATCTTGATATATTCCAAGAGTCGGAAAGATTATGAAGATCACCTGCGAGTAGTCTTCGATACTCTCAGGAAGAGTCAGTTAGTCGGGGCAAGGATGTAAGGCTATAATAGCTGGATTGGTATCGTACACATGTATAGGTCACGTTGAATCTTATGGTAATGATCGAGGACTTTCGATGCCCGAGTATCGAAAAGTTCGGGGTGTTACAGTCGACCCCCCTTAAATAAAAATCTCGACCCCGAGATTTGGTTATTGGATTAGAACGCTCACTCCTTACTTGAATGTGGTTCCGATCATTATAAGTTTTGGGGAATACCTTGAAATTTTCGTTTCATCATACGAGCATCCTAGCCAGGCTAGACGACAATTGGAGATTTTTTTTTTTCTATGTGTATTATGGTGGGTATTTGTTCTCCCATGATACCTAGGTTTAGTTCCAAAGTTCAAACTACTATTCTGCTAGCTTATAAGGGAATCCGAGTTTTTGTTTCTAAGTCCAAATGACTCATCCTAAAATATGAAAGGAGCCTAAGATTGTAGGTTTTTATGTTCTCAATTCCTTTTAATCCTAAGGGATTTTTATACTAGTTTGAGTGGCTAACCTAATAAAATTTTGACAATTACCTAAGTTTGGGACTCTGCATCTTTGAAATTTCTCTAAAGTCTAAAGGAATTTACCTAGGTTCAAATCTCTAATTCCAACATATCAACTTAAGACATTAAAGGTTTGTATAAGTTTGTTTCCCAAAGGCAAGGTTTGTCTACACTCTCTCTGATACCATCTTGTAACACCCCGGTTCCCAAAACCTGAGTAGACTACTCATTTTCCAAAAACCCGACTGTTAACCTTTAACTGTAACTCAAATTTCACGTACATTTTTTTTTCTTTTTATCAGAGTTAATAAATTAGCGGAATATGAGCAATCAAGTATAAGAGGGAGTCCAAATGTGTAAATCCAAATGTTTCAAGCGGTTACTCGAAAACTTATACAAACCAATGTCTTAACCTTTACAAACATAACAGTATAAATTAAATACAAATAAAATCAAGAATGGAGAGTTGCAAGATCATCTGACTCCTCTCATTCCACATGAACACCAGCATACACGTCATCTACGTCTCCTGCACACTGAGTATAGTTCGATAGCTTCAATGGCTATCGCAATGAGGTATACCCCTCAAGATTTATCGTATCACCAAGATAATTAAGCATAGTTAATAAAGGCAGTGTATAACAAATATTGCACAAAGATTACCATGAAAATCAGATAAGGTACATCAGATACATATTCATTAAATAAATTACACAAGATAATCTTATTTAAATGCATGGATGCATGCAAATACTCGCAGACCTGGGGATGCACATCCACCTGGTAAAAAGTCGCCCAAGGAGAACTAGCCACCTAGAAAAGTACTCAAAGGTACGCTCAAGGCGAACTAGCCACCCGAAAAAGACTATGTAATGAGATCGCCCAAGGAGAACTAGCCACCCGAAAAAATACTCAAAGGTACGCCCAAGGAGAACTAGCTACCCAGAAAAGACCATATAATATTGATCGCCCAAGGAGAATTAGTCACCCGAAAAAGTACACAAAGGTACACCCAAGGAGAACTAACCACCCGAAAAGGACCAAATAATATAGATCGCCCAAGGAGAATTAGTCACCCAGAAAAGCACACAAAGGTACACCTAAGGAGAAATAACCACCCGGAAAAGACCATAATATATGCCATGAAAATGCATGATTAGCCCAACCATTATTATTTCAATTTTAAACAATCATTTTAAGAAAGCTCAAAGGTCACTATGGGGGGTTTGTCACCCAGCACAGGCCGACAGCTCAGGCATAGTGTCCCATTCCACCATCCTCGGCCCATGAGACTAACAAATAGGATGTTTAAGAGTAACCTATTTAACTAGTGGCCAATTATAGTTCTATAAGTGGAACTTATCATTGTAAGGTTATATGAAGATGGTTCCTTAAAGCCACGTAGGGCAAATATTAAATCAAGTTGTATAGGGCAAACCACCCATCACAAGGATGTAATAAAAAAGGATTATCCCAAAAGCCACTTAGGCAACAAATGATCCATAAGATGGTAAGTCCACAATAAATGTTTCATTTAATTTATTAGATAAAACGGTCTCTAATTCTAGGACCTCCAATCATTCCTTCAAGTGATCATGAATAACAAATTAAATCATGTATAATGTTATCGAGATAGCACATGTATATCTAAAGCGTACATTTCAAATCATATTAGAGGCATCTATTTCATATCGAATCCAATTTATCAATTATCTTAAGGAATCAAAATTAATAAGAACAATCCACTATATTAAGCAATGAATGAGGTAAATGAACAAGGATAATTAGCAGAGCTAATCATCAAGATGTAAAAAAATCTTGAAGGGTAATCCTCACCTTTCAAGAGTCAGTTCGTCTCCTAGTAATGGCAGAGATAGTTGTACATACCCCAAGATCGAAATCTAACAAAATTAGAATACTTCGTGTGGTTAGATTACAACATAACAAAATTTATATGGTTATGATTACAGCTAAAGGTTTAGATTATGTAAATTTTTAGGGCTTTATCCAATAATCTAAATCTAAGTGTAGGTCTTAAAGCTTGAACTCTAACTTCTTGCATAAGGGATAAATTAGTAATACCAATGATAATTTATGAATTGGTATTGATTTTTCTCCACAATATCTAATATCTTTTTCACAAATATTAGAGTTTAATAAATGCTAAAATGATAAAATAATTATTAACAATAATCTAATAAGAAATAATTATACTAATCCATAATGGAAATGACAATATTATTTAATAATGATAATGATTATAGTTATAATAGTTAATCATAATGAACCTAGCCATACTAATTATTCTAATGATAATAATAACGCCATGTTAATAGCCCGAAAACAATAACAAAAGGTAAACCCAAAAATTACCTTGTTGTGAGACCTGACCCGGTAATGACTGGAATCGAAAACTCAGCGATTTGGAGACCTAACTCGGTTTTGAATCGAGTCGACTCAGTGACTTGCTTCTCTATATCTTCCTTCTCTCCCTCCCTCCTTTTTCATGCTCTTTCCACACTCTCCTTTTCTTTTTCTTCTTACTTTCTTATGGCCAAACATGACCTGGATTCGAGTCAGACCCAACTCAACAAAACTCGGATCGACTTGCTACAGCCGACTCGACTCAACTCAACCGCATAAAGATGGTCACGATCTGCTATGAACGGATCGCTGGTTAGAGATCTGGTATGAATAGAACTCCTAATTTGTTCGTGATCAGGTTGTAAAAGGAGAAAAAGAAGATCAGAAAGTGGAATTGAAGAAGAAGTAGTAGGTGAAACAGAGGAGATTGTTCATGGCTGCCAACAGTTCTGATGAAGTTGAAGAATCTGAATTGCAACTGGACGATCTGAGGTTGAAGTTGGAGAATTTGGATGATGCAGATTGGGGAAAAGATCCATGATCTTAGAACCCAATCAGAGCTCGACCAGGTGCTGATTCAGTTTGGGTGAGTTGAGTAAACTCGGCAGCTGAGAAATCTGCTCAACTTCTCTTCTTCTTTCTTCATGCTTCCTTTTCCATTCTCCTCTTCTCTTTTCATTTCTTTTTCTTCCTTCCAGCAACCACCATCCAGCAGCTGGATTCGATGAGACTCGACCCGATTCGAACTGAGTCGACTCGACCAAATATGACACACCGGGTGTAACGCCCTGAAAATCGGGGGTCGAGCATAAACTCAACTCCCGAGTTCCAGAACATCACTTATGCAACAAAATGAATGATGATTGAATGTTGACTGTATTCGTGCATTGAACATGAGTGAGATTAAGCCAAAACAGCATATCATACTCCAGAGACAGTTAAATTTGCAAGCGGAAGACTATGATAGATAGATAAAATATATAAACTATGATGAGTCTCCAGAGTGTGATAACATTACCAGGTTAAATAAATACAAGTGCAGTTCTAAAATGTACCAAATGTGAGGAAGTGTAATGCCTCCTATCCCATGTACCATAGCCCCGTCAATACAATATCAGGTCTTCATTGACCTGCCAGAGAGATACAGATAGGAGAATTCCTCCTATCATCATAGAAGTAGTCCGGCTCTGCTTCACAAGCATCGCCACCACCTGAAACTCAACAAATCTGGTTGGTGTATACAACACCGTCCCGTAACGTGGGAGTGAGTGATCAACTCAGTGGAACAATAAAGCATAGGTTAACATGTTATCAATTCAATCAAGCAGTAATGATAAAATAGTACAAATCAAACAATTCTAACTACTCTTATTAAATGCGAGAATGAAATGACATGATGCTGTATGCCCTTGCCAAACCACCCTCAAGCGACATCATCTTACGTTCGCGAATGCTTAACTCCCTCAGTGCGCCACATCTACTAAGCACATGCGGTGCGATGATGATCATGATTACCGAGTTATTATTAGTCCATTTCAAACAGCAGTATTGGGAAACTAAGGTACCTCCCTTGTATCATCCCCAAACATGATCCATTCTAGGGTCGTCAATCCTAGTTAATCTCATACGATATTATGGTTTGAGAAGCGTAGTGAAGGCATCGCAAAGGGCTCGTCACCCGTCAGCGCGGATACAGATCTCACCGTATGCGGCTCAATTGCTGGCCGTCAGCTCGAGTACAGGTCTCACCGTACTCGGCTCAATCACTAGCCGTCAGCTCGAGTACAGGTCTCACCATACTCGGCTCCACTCATACTCTAGTTACTGTGAAAGACTCGTCGCCAATCACAGACCCTTGGAGTATACTCGAAGATACTACGGAGGACTCGTCGCCCGTCAGCACGAGTACAGGTCTCACCGTACTCGGCTCTCGCCGTAAGTATCGACAGCTCGAATACAGTGTCCCATACCACCATATTCGGCTCACGAGTTGGTTGCGCAATGGTCACTACGGGGAGGCACATGGCCCCAGCGTAGGCCGACAGCTCGACCACGGTGTCCCATACCACCATGCCCGGCTCATGCGTCTTAGCGGATCGAGGTACCATGGTTAAAAGGGGGTTTCACTGGTAAGATTGGTACCCTAGGTTCAAGCAGTAGCGTCCAAACAGGGTGAACATGCATAAGGCAGATCGGGTTACTTGACGAGCTCGACTAGCACGATCGCCCGTTGAGCTGCACGACATGAAGTGCATAAATAACTTCGTGTGGCCTAGCCACTGCCGACAGGCAACGCACGACTCGAGTTCGTCGAACACATCCCACGTGGCAAATGAATCTCAGCCACGAGTTCAATCCCGTTACCGATTGCCTGGGCCATAATCATAGCCCCAAACACAATCAGTTGCAGATAGACAAAGCAGTAATGGATCAAGATTCAACTCATACAGTCAAGGTCTGGTATTATCCGTTTAGGGCTGCCAGGGCTGTTGCACGCACTCGTTGCTCCGCTCCCCCATCACCCATGACGGATCATACAACGTAAATATAAATTAAACATATGCATTACATAGTTAAAATCATAAAGCAGTTGAGCATGTTATGAATCACAACACAAGTATGAGTTTGTACATGTTCAATTCCTAATCACACAACTATCAAAGGAGATCATACACATAGTTAAAAGAGATTGAGAATCATATCTCAACGGATAGTCATGGCAAGCAGGAATCCAAGTTCCATATTCATTCAGCCATTTCCACAAACACTTGGGCCACACATTTTAGCATATTTAGTGTATATTGGCCGTGGCGTGATTTAGGGCAAATCCTTTCGTCAAAGGGGGTATCGCCAATACATCAATCATGAATCCATGACAATTAGTCATGGCGAGCACGAATGAGAATTCTATACTCATTCAGCCATTTCCACGAACACTTAGAATACACTATTACAACATACATGGTGTATGTTAGTAAAACATGTATTAGGGTTATCCTTTAGCCAAACGAGTATTTTATCCATGTATACCATAATCATACAACAAATAATCATGACAATTACATTTCCAAAACTTACACATATGCGGTATTTCTAGATTACACAATTTCAACATACGTAGCATTTACAAGTGAACATGTATTACGGCGATTCCTTTCGCCAAACTAGTATTTTATCCATATATAGTATAATCATACATTAAATAAACATGTCAAACATTTCTCCAAAAAAAATACGTATACGGTATTTCTACGTATACCTAGAGTATGTGAAATTCCATATTCTACAACGTTAATCGAAACAGGAAACGGAAAGCACTTTGTACATGTGCAATTGCATGCAGATCATGAATCTATCATTATCTGACATTGAAAGCGTTGAAAACCCTAACCTATACACCTAAAGTCCGCACCTTTTGTCGTAGAATCGCAACGGAATCGATAGGGTTGTTGAGCTTCCGTATACGGGAGTTTTCTAGCCTAAAGAGCGGAATCGGTTAGCCTTTACTCAACCTACAACCTACAACCTACATACTTCAAATCAGACCTAGGGTTAGGGTTTCTCACCTTCAAATGGAGTGGATACCGTCAGGAGAGCGCCTGGAATGAGGCGGTGTGCGCCGTGTGATGGCAGGGAACGACGGCAGGGAGATTCTCTCACTTCTCCCTCACTTTCTCTCTCTTTTCCCTCTCTCAAATCCTAAATTCATATGGCTGCCATGAGAGAGGGTTTAAGGTCCTTATATAGTCTCAAAACTCACCGAAATAGACTCCTGTTCAAGGGTTACTGCTAATATAGGTATTTCGTCACTTTTCCAGCTCAAAAGAGAGGTTCTGGTGGCCCTCCTTGAGTCAAACGTCAGACTTAAGCTCACCACACATGGATCTATGTGGGATTACGTTTTCGACTCGATCGGATTCCCAGATCGCACGTGGCGGACCACTTTCAGTTCAACGGTCAGTGGCCACGATCCGAAATTCCAAGTACATGTAAATGTTCCTGAAATTTTTCTTAATCCGAGGTTGTAATTTAGTCTGATTCTGACGGTCTGGTTGCTTAATACTGATGCGCAAGTGAATGGTGCCAGATCACTATTTCAGATATTTATTTTGGAATGGGAATAGTGTTTTTCACACTCCCTCGCTCCGGATCGAAACGAATGGCCGTGGGACATCGGCTGGATCTGATTTTTGAGATGATTGTCAAGCCCAGTGAGGCGGTCCTAGTTCCTTAGCTTCGTGTTAATCGGACTCCCGATGTGCGGTCTAGACCTAATGCGAAGTTTCGTTTCATTCCCGAGAGCAGACGGGAAATGAGTTTGGTTCTAAACTTTAGGGTAACCTAGAGTCACAGATTTTGCAAGTTTTGGGTCTTGCAGATCGTATTTAAAGCGATCCCAATGGATTTCATGGCTAATCGAGTTTTGCACTTAGTTAACTTTGTTAAATTTCTAAAGGATTTAATCCTAATTGTTTTCTGGTTGAGATGGTACTTAGGCCTTTGCAGTTTGTATATAAAGTGATCCAAGTTTTACTACTTAGCTAGTTTAAGATAGTGTCTAGGGCGAAAGTGCTTTGAAAAATTGAAAGCACAAGGTAGTGAAGGGTGGGATTTGTGAAGAAAATTGTTTAAAAAGGGATTTGAGGCTTTAATTGAGCGTTTGGGAAGTTAAACCTGTGTTAGGATTGACCCATCGCCCAAGGACGTCTAATTCCAGGTTGGCGAAAATCCGGGATGTTACACCGGGTGACGCCTTTCTCTCTCTTTTTTGATTTCTTTCTTTCTTTTGAACGACTGCCCTAAAAGGGCACGTTTTATAAGGCCATACTAATCCGATTCTAGAGATTTCGAAGGCAACTAATCCATAAGGTTAGTTGCGGCTTGATTGTCTTAGCAAACAAATCTTTGAGATAACCTACTACAATCCGAGTGGCCTGGCTAAAGTCTAGCTGTCTGGATCAATATTTGAGGGTATGAGCCACCTAATGGACGACTCAGATAAGGGAATAGGGCTGAAATAAGATTATGAGATTTTTGGCCATACAAAGAAGATGATCCAGCCATTAATGGCGGATCATTAATGGATGGTTGTTCCTCTGATCTAAATTGCATAGATGGTATGGATTTGATCCTAAAACGTTGTGGGACCCACCAATCATCCAACCATTCCTCCAAACTTGGTGGGTTCAGAGACACTTGCGGCGGCTCTTTCATTGCAAAGAAACCCTAAGGTCAACCTAGATTGTAAGGCAGGGATTCACTGAGGTGAAGGGCTAAGATTGAAGAAGATATGCATGTGCGCAGCCAGCCTGGCAACCGTGGAAGATTTCCATTTTCAGAAATGAGACGTTCGTACAACTCAGCTTGCGCCGGATCTCATGTGTACACGGTTGTATAGAGAAGGGTGTGAAGAGTTAGGTTTTAGTCAGTTTTGAGAGCTTTCTAAGATGGACAATTTGGATCATCGAAGTGGATCATGGATGGTGGTCCGCTGATCAAAACAGCGGACGACTATCCGTTGCTGGTGGAAGGAAGACATGAAGAGAGGAATTTTCTCTTTTATCGGTCAATGCTCGTTTAACTGGGTAGGCTGAACCCGTGTGCCGCGGGTGGGCACGCTCTTGGTGCATACGCACCCTAGGTGTGGGGTCCACACTGATGTCCTTCATGAGATCCCCTCCGTTCATTGGTTTGGCGGGATCATTTTAGGCCAGGGGCCAGAATATGGGGTGGAACCGAGGTTCTGTGTGGCCACACCATTAATCAACGTGGGGCTTAGGTTCACCATTGAACCAAGCCATTACAGGAAATTAGTTATGTGCATGGTACGTGCAATCACGTAGCTTCTTGATTTTTGCAAACGTCTGGGTGGGGTCCAACGTGATGTTTGGTGAGCAATCCGCTCCGTTCACCAACTTCAGCTCGCTATATGGACCCACGGGCCCAAGTTTTAAGTAGATCCGAGCTATGGGTGGGCCACACGTTGCAGGAATGTATAGGTGAAAAAACTCACTTAACATATTGCAACATTGCTGAGCATATGAGTTTTGAATCATATAATTACAATTATGCCCCTCTCCCTTATTATAACTTTTACCGTTTATATCTCCTAGCTTCAACGTGCAAATAGGATGAAATTTCACCAACATTTGTTATCTTCCATGCTCTTTCTAATGCCTAAGTTTGGGCCTTGATCGCTTACGAACAACAAAGATGCTACTTCAATGGACCATACTACTTTGAATTTTAATGTGACGTTTATATACGTTTAATTGCAGTATTATCCGGTAATTTGGACCTGTGTTCTAAGATCCTCCAACTAAGTGGTTTATTCTGATGTTTGGATGGTCCGTTTGGCGGCTCCCAATACGATGGACGGTTAGATGACATGCTAAAAATAGGAGAACTTAATAGTTAGCACTCTAACCATGTATGTAGGTGGATGTACGGTCAGTTTTGTAAATAGATGAACACAAGATGAGTTTCTGGATTGATTTGGGGTAGGACATGCATACCGTAGATTTGAGTGACTTGTTCACATGTGTAAATTCCTTTAATTTTAGTTCTAATGGTGGTTTAAGCATATTCATATGGGGTGAACCAGATGAACGGATCAGAATCTTGATCTGATAAGTGTATGGACGGATATAGAGGTCAAGTAGCTAGTTTACTTTGATCTAAGGGCTGAAATTTGAGGTGTATAGTTAATTTGTGATAATTAGGCATGATATAAAATTTCACATGAAACGGACCTTGGGAACCATGTGATCTAGTGTTCAGGGTTTAGGTTAGTGGCAATTTCATAATTACTGCCGATTTATAAGTTTTGGGAAATCTAATGACTCCACATGATTATAGACATGTTTCTAAGCAATTCTTACAAAAGAACATATATCTAAATCATTATGGATAGGGAGTTATTCGTCATGTCATCTAAGGGAAAGTACTTATGTCAAATCACGTGATGGATGGGCTTGTCTTGAAATTCAATGGTCAGATGGCTTGATTTATGAATGAAGATCATTCCCAACGGTTAAGTTAGTGTCGGGGCAAGGATGTAAGGCTAGAATAGCTGGATTGGTATCGTACATATGTATAGGTCACGTTGAATCTTATGGTAACGCTTGAGGACTTTCGATGCCCAAGTATCGAAAAGTTCGGGGTGTTACACCTATGCGTCCCAAATCTTCAGGGCTTAAGAAAGGAAGTTCTCGAAGCTGCTCACAATTCGAAGATGGCGATCATCCCGGTAGTACAAAGATGTATCGAGATATGAAACGTTCGTACTGGTGGGACAATATGAAGGCCCACATAGCAGATTTTGTATCCCGTTGTCTTACGTGCCAGCAGGTTAAGGCCGAACATCGCCGACCTCTTGGTTTACTTTAGCCCATGCCTATAACTGAATGGAAATGGGATTTCATCTCTATGGATTTCATTTCTGGGTTACCAAAGACAAGGAAGGGTATGACTCCATTTGGGTGATTCTGGACCGATTGACGAAATCGCCTCACTTCATACAGATTAGAGTTTCAAACTCAGCAGACGATTTGGCTAGGCTGTATATCAATGAGATAGTACGTCTGCATGGAGTGCCTATGGAGATTGTGTCGGATCGAGATACACGATTCACGTCTATCTTTTGGACTCGAATCCAAGAAGCAATGAGAGTTCAACTGAAGTTCAATACCGTGTTCCACCCACAGACGGATGGGTAAAAAGAATGGGTAAATCAGGTGTTAGAAGATATGTTGCGGCCATGTGTGCTCGATTTTAAAGATAGTTGGGATGACTGTCTTCCTTATACTGAGTTCGCTTATAACAACAGCTTTCAAGTGAGTATTAGCATGGCTCCCTACGAGGCCTTGTATGGGCATCCATGTCGAGCACCACATTATTGGGCAGAGGTTGGTGAGAAGAGTTTGATTGGCCCGGATTTAGTGCAGGCGACCTCAGAGAAGATCGACATTATCAGACGTCGATTTCTTGCAGCACAGAGCAGACAGAAGAGTTACGCCGATACTCGACGACGACAACTGGAATTTGAGGTTGGGGACCATGTATTCCTTAAAGCTTCCCTAATGAAGGGAGTCCTTCGTTTTGGCAAGAAGGGGAAGCTTACTCCAAGATTCATTAGCCCATTCCAGATACTAGACTGAGTGAGTGTGGTTGCATACCGTCTCGCTTTGCTCACACCACTCGCAGGCATGCACAACGTATTTCATGTATCGATGCTGAAGAAATACGTTCCTGACCCTTCCCATATTATCAAATGGGAGCAAGTACAGTTGAGTGAAGATGCTACTTATGTACTGTGACCAATATCCTTGATAGGAAGGAACAAGTGTTACGCAGCAAAGTGATTCCGCTAATGAAAGTATTGTGGATCACCACACTGAGGAAGAGGCTACTTGAGAAACAGAAGCCGAGTTCCGTAAGAACTACCCTCAGATTCTCGAGGAGTACGAAAATATACTAATTTTGAGGATATAATTTTCTTTAAGGGGGGGTAGATTGTAACGTCTCGGAAAAATCCGTACAAAGACCCAGTACCACCTCAGGCAGAAATTACTAAGGACCAAATTCTATGGAAATTAGACGAAAATTAATTAGTACTAAACTAAATAATCAGTGGAATTACCTTAAACCAGTATCTATACGAACTGCAAGACCCAAAACCACTAGAATCGCTAACTCAACATTACCCAAGAACTTAGGAGCAATCTTAAAACCTAGTTGCTATCAGGAGCACATTGAAACTCTGTATCGGACCTGGACCGCGGGTTGAAAGTCCGATAACAGCGAAACTATAAGGTTATGACCACCTTACTAGGCTTGACAACCATCGCGAGAATCGAGCCCAAATAGTATCCAGAAATGCACAACTTGAGCCCTGAGCGAAGTGTGTGAGAAACGCGAATATCATTTAAAAATGCTTTAAAACTTAAGTAAATTGGGCCGTTTGCTTGCAGGCCAAATTGAGGACTTCAGACCGTTAGTTTCTGACCAAACTATACTCGTGGATTAGGAAAATTTTCCTGCACATATCCATATACTTGTGGCCCTGATCGAGTAACGACGATTGTTGATCTGAAACAATTCCTTCTCGGCCGATCGGTTTGTCAGATCGCACCATAAACACAGTCCTAGCATAAATCCATTGTCAGGAAACTTGCTCCATGACTTAGGTGAGAAATGGACCTTCCTAAGGGCCCCGTTTGTCAAAAACAGACACCCTTTGACTATACCCTAAGTATACCATGGCCCTTGGGCCATTGACATCACTTTTGGGCCTATTTAAAGCCCTTAACCCACCCCTCTCTCATTCCATACGAATTTCTCTAACCCTAGGAGAGAGAAGAAAGAAAAGAGGAGAGAAGAGTGAGGAGAAGAGAGAGGGATAGTAGATAGTTGCTGGGATTCACTCCTACTACTCCACGTACTGAATCATCTCTCCCGTTTCGCTACACCGGCGATTCCGACTCTGATTTGGGTAAGAAATCCTAACCCTAATCTCATTTTAGGAATCTAAATAGAGGAATTAACGAAATAACTAACCTATTTCATGATTTAGGTAGCCGTTGTGCTGTAGACGGGGACGTAGTGTACGAACCGAGTTCGTAACTGGCGTACCGATGAAAGGTGCAGACTATAAACGTTTAGGTTATGGTTTTTAAGGCTTTCAATGTCAGTTAATGATTTATGACTGACTTGGTTGTTGCCACATGCGCTTATATACGATGTTTTTCATATACCACACATATATGAACTATGTTGAAAATATAATGCATTCCATGTGTTTGTTGAAATGTTTGAATGAAAATGAAATCATGATTTGTGCCTGCCATGACTATTAATCTAGATTGCATGATTGTTGTACGTATGACAACTCCTTCGTGAAAGGATTTGCCATAATATATGTTCTAACTAATTTATTTAATGTATGTTGAAATGTGTAGTCTAAGTGTTTGATAAAATGTCTGAATGACAAATTGCTTGTTGAATTATATTTAATGAGGGTGTTGAGATAAGATTCTCAACTACCTCAGCTATATGTATAAATTCCTTCATGTAACTTTATCTTCAAATGCGTGATTTATGTAGAAAATGCATACGTATAATTACATGTCAAGGTATTGGCTAAAATGCTCAAATGGGAGTTATTTATGAAATGTTCGTTAAATTCCTATATGATTATCACATGTATCCACATGTTGCATTTGAGTGTGATTGGGATTACTACCTAGTCCAGTTAATCGGTAATAGTTTCCGATCGAGTGGCCGAACTAGTCTCGCCACAATGGATATGTTCGATGAATCTGAGTCGTACGGTGATTATCGACAGCGGTTAGGCCACAAGGAGTGTGTATGTGCTCCATGTCAATTAATTTTGCATGCGCTTGTACCAATCGAGCTTGTCAAGTAACCCGATTGGCCTAATGTGTGTTTACCATGTATGGACGCTACTGTTCGAATCTAAGGTACCACTTACCAATGTAAATCCCGTTTTAACCTTGGTACCACGGTCCACTAAGACTCATGAGCCGGGCATGGTGGTATGGAACATCGTGGTCAAGCCGTAGGCCTACGCTGGGGTGATGAGCCTCCCCGTAGTGACCAGTGAGCAACCCAAACTTGTGAGCCGAAAATGATGGTATGGGACATTGTATTCGAGCTGTCGGCCTACGATCAGGTAGCCTCTCGTAGTGACCTCGAGTATAAATTAGGCCTACACTGAGGTGATGAGCCTCCCGTAGTGACCTCGAGTGTAAACTAGTGAGCTTGCTTATCCACTACTTTTAAATTAGGGGTGATGTTGCCCTATAACTTGCCTATCGTATGTGATTAACTAGGATTGACGACCCTAGATGGATCATCATTTGGGTAAATAATATAAAGGGAGGTACCTTAGATTCCTGAATTTGCTGTATAAATAAGCCTAATAAATTACTTGGCTAACTCGACCATGCACTGCATTGCATGTGCTTTGGCGAGGAAGCGCACATTTAAGGAGTTTGCCATGCGCGACCGTGAGATGATGTTCTGAGGGAGTCCAGGCGAGGGCATGCATCATTATAGCATACCATTTCTGCATTAACAAGTGTATTAGGACATGACTGTTGTATTGTTTTATCATTACTGCTTGACTTAATTGATTACATGTTAACCTTTGCCTTTCTTCTTTGGCTATAGGAACCCCTTCTCGCAGTGGTGCGGCCAGTTCCGATTCTGTGGCTACTACATCTGAATCATTATCTTTCACGAAAGTTCCTGCCCACAAGATGTTTATGGTGAGACACTCTTTGTCGTCGATAATTCATATCTTCAGAAATCCTGATCAATGGTCGGACTTAGATATCACTATCGAAATTTTGGAGAGTTCCGCCAGGATGGCTAGAATTAGCATATCTTCTTTGCATGATTCTCTTCTCAGATTTCGTGATTCAGTAGTTTCTTTGGTGTCAGTAGAAAATGCTACAATAGCCCCTGAGATTTTGGAATATGAGAAGCAGCTGGCTGCATCTCAAGAACAAGCCTCTCTGACGGCTTCTTTTATTTCCAAGCTTGAGCAAGAATATTTGACTCTTCAAGATCAATTGAAGGCTCATGTTGATGAGAAAGTGACTATCCAAGATCGCATTGCAGTATTAAAAGAAGAAATCTCTCAATTGGAGATGAAGAGTCATGAGCAGGAATTAACCATTCAGGTCATTGAAGAGAGGATACGAACGAATGTTCAATCTGTTGATATAGAAAAATCTGCACTGCTTCAAAGTAAAGAAGTGATCGCATCTTTGGAGGGTAAGCTAGCCGGTGTTCCTGACCAGGCAAAGCTTATTCTTGAAGAAAAATCAAAGCATGATGCAGTTCAGGCACAATTAAAAGAGGATTTTCGTAGATATATGGAGGCAGTAGGAGTCCCGAGGAGTTTTAAACATATGATCTTCGTTTATATGCTTTTGCACAAGTAATTTTCTTGACTTCATCATATGCATTGATGATAGTATTTTGAGATATTGTCTTTTTGCTGAAAGATTATTATATCACATGTTTTTGCAATCATGTTCATCTATAAATGATTTTATCGTAGCCTTACTTACAAATTTTTTTTTAAAAAACCTTTTATGCTTTGTTAGTATGGGATTCCCTATGTGAGTATTAAATTGGCGGTGCTAAGTTTTAATTTAGTTAACCACACAGTTTAAGCTCATGAGTAGTGGAGTGTGCGCACACACAGTTTAAGCTCTTAAGTAGTGAAGCACTTGTTGGTCTTACGTGATGGTCTTTGCAACTCTCTAGAGTTCTCTTGGACTTTTCACTGCCTTGAGTTCACAGGCCACGGTCCATCAGAGGGGCCCAGTGACGCTACCGGGCGGTGAACTATTGGTTTTACGCACAGGGTTGGCTACGGTAACTCTCTAGAGTTCGCAGGGCTCGTAAGGCTACCTTCGGGCACCAAATCTAGGGTCGCCAGTCCATCAATGAGTAGGTTTAAGCCCTTCCTCACGAGTTACTACTAAAATCAAACTGTAGATCTGGAGGGTCTTACGCATGGTTGGCCTAAGAGCTCACACTGCGGCCCCTGTTTTATTCGTCTGCAAGGTCGAGCCCATTCACGGGAGGACACTTTCATCCGTTCCCCGTGATGCTGTCGGAAAGTTATACAGACGACATGAGAGTTACGGTGACTAGTCTTCAGGGATTTTTAGCATTCTAAGCTCTGAATCTTTGACTTCGTCAGCTGCCCGCATGGGTGTGCACGATGGTCTTCGCGGGCTTTTTAGGGCCACTGACTCCTCGCCGCTGCCCGAATGGCGATCTTGATTTTAAGGTCTTATGCGTAGCCGGCCGGCCCTTTTAAGGCTTGATCCTTTTAGAGTTTTGATCCTTCGAGAGCTTGATTCTTTCAGAGTTTGATCCTTTTAGAGCTTTTAGCCCTTTCTTAGAGCTTGATCCTTTTTGATTTGGCTCTTTTAGGATTTGACTCTTTTAGGATTTTGACTCTTTTAGGATTTTGGCTCTTTTAGAATTTGGCTTGGCTAGACTGCCTCCTTGACTGAGATTGATATGTCCTTGCTTTTGATAATTGCCAGAATAATAGACGTCTCTGACTGAGTTTGATACGTCTTTGCTTTTGATATATCTTCAATAGGATTCGTGCCTTGTAAGGTAATATATCAATCTTGTCAATATCTTCAAGAGAATCTTTAAGATGATATTGACTTTGTTAAACTTATTTGGTGATGACGATGATCACTTTCTTTTCAGAATAATGCTTGCTAACATAGTCGACATGCTTGTGAATTTCTTCTTCATAGCTTCTTTTGTTAACATATAGACATGATCTTATTCCTCTTTGCCCCCTTTTGATATAGAATCATTATGCCAATAATATTCTGGATCAAAATCAGGGTAGCTCTTTTCACGGGTAGTATCTTTTGATGAAGCAAGCGTTGACCGGTATACTGATACCCTGCCCATCTTGATTTGCGACTCTGTATGCCCCATTGGAATATACTTCTCTTACCACATATGGCCCATCCCATTTAGGCTCGAACTTGCCCCCTGTCCGGCGGGTGACCACTATAGGTCTTTTCAGCATCAGTACCATATCCCCTTTTTTGAAAGAGCGGTATTTAACTTACTTATCAAAGGCAGCCGATATCCTGGCCTGATATGACTGCAATTGCTGCTGAGCTGCTAGACGTTTCTCATTGAGCAGATCTAATTCTTTCAGCCTTATTTTTGCATTTTCATCATCTGTTATAGACTGATGTACCGCCACTCTGAGCGATGCCACCTGTATTTCGATTGGGATGACTGCCTCCATGCCATAGATTAATGAATATGGTGTTGCCCCTGTTGCTGTGCGATGAGTAGTTCTATAGGCCCATATGCTTCCTGTAACTTTTCATCCCAATCACGTTTATTGCCCGTCACCATCTTCTTTATTATTTTGACGATCATTTTGTTGAACGCCTCTGCTAATCCATTGGCCGGGGGATAGTAAGGTGTTGAAAACGAATGTCGGATGCTGAACTTTTGACATAGCTTTTCCATGCCTCTTTTTTTAAAAGGGGTGCCATTATCAGTAACGATCTTTTTTGGAATACCATGACAGTATATTATGCATGCCGGATGAAATTGACCACATCTTTTTCTTTAACATTGTGTAAAGCAACTGCTTCAGTCCACTTGGAGATATAGTCTGTTGCTGCCAGAATATACTGTTTTCCTTTGGACGAAGGTGGATTTATAAGGCCAATTACGTCGAGTCCCCAGGCTGAGAAAGGCCAAGAAGCAACGGACTGATGTAAATCTTTCGGGGGGACATGTATCACATCCCCATGGATTTGACATTCATGACACTGCTTCGCATATTCTATCGCATCTTTGAACATGGTAGGCCAGTAATAATCTATTCGATGCACTCTATGGCATAAATTTCGACTGGCTTGATGCGCTCCACATTTGCCTGAATGTGCTTCCCGCAGCATTTGGTTTGCTTCTTATTTGTCTAGGCACCGTAACAGCGTTTCATTATAAGATTTTCTATACAATACTTCACTGCATATGAAAAATTTGCCCGACCGCTGCTTAATCTGCTGCCTTTGCATATTATCTTCTGGTAGGATGTTATACTTGAGATAATCGACAAAAGGCTGACGCCAGTCATCTGTCGTCACTTCCAGACAGGATATAGGAAACGTTTCTTCGATGACCTCTGTAGACGGCAAGAACCTTCTTTCTTCTATAGTTATTTGAAGAGGACTTCGATTTGTGCAGGACGGAGTTGCAGCCAGACTGGCTAAAGCATCTGCTTTTGCATTCTCAGACCGTGGTATATGTTTGATTTCCACATGACAGAACTGCTCAAGCAACTGTTGAGCCTTCTGACAATAAGGTAAGAGTTCTTGCTTCCTCACTTCGAATTCTGTTGTCAATTGATTTATAATCAATTTAGAATCTCCGAAGATATGTAATAATTTTATTTCCATTTGCTGAGCTATTTCCATTTCGATAATGAGGGCCATGTATTTAGCCTCATTGTTCGTGCATGTGGTGCCCAATGTGAAGGAGTATGGCAATAAATCGGCTTGAGGCGTAATGAATATCACTCCTGCCCCCGCTCCCGATGTTCGAGCAGCACCATCAAAATACATCTGCCTTGGGCTCTGGGATTCGGCCAACATAACTTGCTCGTCTGAAAAATCATCGTTAATTTCTTCACTTTCTGCCACAGGATGTGCTGCGAGAAAATCTGCCACGGCTTGCCCTTTTACTGCTTTTGCCAGCCTATACGAAATAGTATAATCTGATAATAATAACATCCATTTGGCTAATCTTCCCGATAACATCGGCCTGGTCATCAAGAATTTTATTGGATCTACTCTTGAGATCAAAGTTATATCGTGGGAGAGACAATAATGTCTTAACTTCTGCACGACAAATATTAATGCTAAACATTCTTTCTCAATCGGAAAATAATTACATTCTGCCCCTATCAACGTTCGGCTTAGATAATAAAGAACAGTCTCTTTTCCGGCTTCATTTACCTGTGCCAACAAAGCACCCAAAGAATTTGCAGCTGCAGATGTATACAAGATAAGCGGCTTACCTCTCACTGGAGCTGTTAACACCGGCGGCTGTTTTAGCAGTTCCTTAATTGAATCAAATGCATTCTGACAGGCGTGATCCCATACAAATTCTGTGTCTTTCTTCATTAGTCGAGAAAATGGCTGACACCTTCCTGCGAGGTTTGAAATGAAACGGCGAATGTACGCCAGTTTTCCCTGTAAACTTTTCAATTCCTTTAGCGTTGTCGGTGGCGGCATATTTTGAATAGCCTTAATTTTTCCTAGATCGATCTCGATGCCCCTATGCCATACAACGAAGTCGAGAAATTTGCCCGAAGATACCCCGAACGTACATTTAGCTGGGTTCATCTTTAATTACTTTTTTATGAGTCGACGGAACACTGCTGCCAAATGTTCACAGTGTTCCTGATGATCTCCTGACCTGACCACCAAGTCATCAACATAGCATTCAACATGTTTATGCATCATATCTTGAAATATATTTTTCATCGCTCTTTGATATGTTGCCCCAGCATTTTTAAGACCGAAAGGCATAACTTTGTAACAATAAATTCCGAGCGGTGCTCTAAACGCTGTTGCCTCTTCATCCTTGGGCGCCATTCTGATTTGATTATAGCCTGCGTAATCGTCCATAAAGGACATGATAGCATACTGAGTTGTACTATCGATCAACAACTCTGTTATCAGGAGAGGGAAATCATCCTTTGGACAGGCTTCGTTCAGATCTCTGAAGTTAATACATACTCTGACCTGCCCATTTTTCTTCTTCACAGGAACGATGTTTGATATCCACTTGGGATACTTAACTTCTCTGATGAACCCAACTTTTATCAACTTGCTTACTTCCTCTTCGATTAACAGAATCAAGTCTGGGTGAAATCGCCTTTGTCCTTGCTTTACCGGTTTCTTTTCTTTAGAAATATTTAATCGATGCATTGCCATAGAGGGTTCCAGTCCCGGCATCTCTTCATATGTTCAGGCGAAGACGTCTTTATGTTCTTTGAGAAGTTGGCCATATTTCTCGAATTCTTGCTCAGGAAGAATGACGCTGATGAATGTATTCCTCGGCTCTTCTTCTGTTCCCAAGTTTATTTCCCGCAAGCCATCTATTGTCGGTTGCCCCTCGTCTTCTATTTGTTTTGGAGCTGTTTCAGGATACTCGACTACTTTAGGGTCCTGTTCTGATATTTGTGCGGTCGAAGTCATATGTATTGATACCATATTCACTTATGACCATGCTCCTAGTCCCTGGAATCTTCTTCGCTTTTCCTGATCAACCCCGAGAGGGATTTGAATTCCTTTCCCATGATTCAGTCCAGTGGGTTTGTTACAATCGAAACCCATATTTCTCATGATTTTCTTGCTTACTGCACTGTATTTTTTCAAATTCTGCGATGTCAACTCTCCGTGATATACATTGCTCGTGGTCTCGTCCTTTGCTTTCACTGCGGCATGGAATTCTATCGGCTCAGGATATTTAGTACTAGCCCTGACTTGAAATCTTCCTGGAGCGGCTGTAAATGGCTTACACCTTTCAATATTGCGTAGTGGCATCGTATAATTAGACTGTAGGATTTTCAACTGTTCTATCGATAACAATGTTAACGGCGGTTGCCCCGGCTGTCTTAGATGCTTGGGTACAAAATAGAACTTCTTCCTTGCTTCCGCAGTCCCAGAAGATTCCGCCCTTTCTTCTCTAACATTGTTTATTCGGACGTCTTTTAAGACTTTCTTTTCATCATTATTTCCCACCTCTTCGGAGAATCCTTATAATAGTTGGCGTCTGCAAAGAAAGACTCAGCTTCCGTATATGGTTTCGCGTCAGCCATCACCTTGCACTGCATTCCGTCCTTACAGTATTTGAAACATTGGTGTAGAGTAGAGGGTACAATACTGTACTGATGTATCCACGGCCTTCCTAAGAGAAGGTTATAAGTTGTCACAGCATTTATAACATGACATACAACACTAGTAATTAATTCTCCCACTTCCAATGTCACTGTAATCTTACCGAGTGCGCGTTGCCCATCTTGATTAAACTCCTGTATCATCATTTCGCTGGGGCGTAAATCAGAATGGCGATAGCCCAATTTGTTTATCATGGAGAGTGGCAAAAGATTTACTGCGGACCCATTGTCTATCATAATTCGTTTTATCTTCTTTTCACAAATATACCCTTCTATCATCAGTGGTCTGTTATGTTCCGCTTCACCAATTAAATCATCATCAGAGAACGAGATTACTGGTAGACAATTTGCCCGTTCATTGTGTCTTTCATATTTCATTTCTGTCAATAAAGCTTCCTCACATTGTGATTAGACAGCGCTTGGATCAAACTCTGTCGAAACTCTTCTGATAACTTGAGTGCATCATAGATGCTTAGACGTGCCTGTATGCCCTTCAAGTGGCTAACTACGTCATAAGTCACTTTCGTCGCTCCGTTCCCGTTTTTACTTCCATCCTCGCTGTTCTGTCTTTCGGTGACTTCTTTCCTCGCAATTCCTACTTTTTGCTTCACCGGATTCATTACCTGCTTCCCCGATCGCAACGTAATCATTGCTGCATTCTTTATTGACTTTCAATTTTCTTTCCCTTTTATTTCTTGGGCCTTTTCTTAGACTGAAAACACGTGTACTGTCGCCCTCATACTCTTTCCTTTGCTTTCACTGGTTATTATTTCGCCCTTATTTATCATTCGCTGTATGATGCACTTCAACGTATAACAATTCTCCGTCGGATGTCCAACTAGGCGATGATAATGGCAAAAGTTTCTTTCCCAGGTCTTCGTCACATCTTCAGGGCGCTTGGGCTCTGGTAATTCCAGGGTGCCAGTTTTTAACAACTGCTGCATCATAAGAACTATGTCTTCTTTATCGAATTCAAATCCTTCATGAGAATCGAGCATTCGGAGCCTTTTTCCACCATGTCTATCCCTTGATTGGTTCCAGCCTTCTTTTCCTTTCGATCTTTTGTCTCTTGAGCTCCTCGCATCTTGATTTTTCTTATCACGAACGATGATATTGACAGTCGTCCTGCCGGGTACCCTCCTGACGGTCTCATGATGAAATGCTGGCATCTTGCGAGTCATTAATTCCAACACATGGGCTTTGGTGGCCAGATCACGAAAGGTTCCAGCATCGGCGCTGGTGAGTCTGAACGCGATTCCTGTTTCCATAGAGTTCAAACACATCCTGACCTGTTCCTTTTCTTCCGGCAACTGTCTACACGATGCCCCCAAGTTTTTCCATCTGTCTATGAACTTTTCGACTGGTTCTCACCTTTCTCAGCTTGGGGACTCGACGTGATTGGCCCTATAAATCCACCTTCGTCTAAAGGAAAACAATATATTTTGGTAGCGACAGACTATTTCTCCAAGTGGACCGAAGCAGTCGCCTTGCGCAATGTTGAAGAAAAAGATGTGGTCAATTTCATCCGGCATGCCATAATATACCGTCATGGTATTCCAAAAAAGATCGTCATTGATAATGGCACCCCTTTTAAAAATAGAGGCATGGAAAAGCTGTGTCAGATGTTCGGCATCCAACATTCATTTTCAACACCTTACTATCCCCCGGCCAATGGGTTAGTAGAGGCGTTTAACAAAACGATTGTCAAAATAATAAAGAAAATGGTGACAGGCAATAAGCGCGATTGGGATGAAAAGTTACAGGAAGCATTATGGGCCTACAGGACTACCCATCGAACAGCAACAGGGGCGACACCGTATTCATTAATCTATGGCATGGAGGTAGTCATCCCAATTGAAATACAGGTGGCATCGCTCAGAATAGCGGTACATCAGTCTGTAACAGATGATGAAAATACAAAAATAAGGCTGAAAGAATTAGATCTGCTCGATGAGAAGCGTCTAGCAGCTCAGCAGCGGTTGCAGTCATATCAGGCCAGGATATCGGCTCCCTTTGATAAACAAGTTAAATGCCGCTCTTTCAAAAAAGGGGATATGGTGCTAATGCTGAAAAGACCTATAGTGGTCACTCGCCAGACGGGGGGCAAGTTCGAGCCTAAATGGGATGGTCCATATGTGGTAAAAGAAATATACTCCAATGGGGCATATAGAGTCGTAAATCAAGGGGGGGCAGGGTATCAGTATACCTGTCAACGCTCGCTTCATCAAAAGATATTACCCCTGAAGAGAGACATGCTGATTTTGACCCAGAATATTATTGGCATAATGATTCTGTATCAAAAGGGGGCAGGGATGAATAAGATCATGTCTATATGTCAACAAAAGAAGCTATGAAGAAGAAATTCACGAGCATGTCAACTATGTTAGCAAGCATTAATTCTAAAAAATATATGGATCATCGTCATCACCAAATAAGTTTGACAAAGTCAATATCACCTTATTGATTCTCTTGAAGATATTGATTCTCTTGAAGATATTGACAAAATTGATAAATTGCCTTACAAGGCATGGATCCTCTTGAAGATATTTTCAAAAAACAGTCGGAAACATCTATTATGCTGGCAATGACAATGATCATAATTATGATTGCCTTACAAGGCATGGATCTTCTTAAAGATACTATCAAAAGCAAGGATATATCAATCTTAGTCAAAGAAGCAGTCTAGCCTAGCCAAATCCTAAAAAAGAGCCAAATAAAAAAGATCAAGCTCTAAGAAAGAGTTAAAAGCTCTAAAAAAAAAAAAAAAAAAAGGATCAAGTTCTCAAAGGATCAAGCTCTAAAAGGGCCGGCCAACTACACATAAGACCTACTAAGATCGCCATTCGGGCAGCGGCGAGGAGTCAGTGGCCCTAAAAAGCCCGCGAAGACCATCTGTGCATCCATGCGGGCTGACGAAGTCAAGGATTCAAAGCCTAAAAGGCCATAAATTCGTGAAGACTAGTCACCGTAACTCCCATGCCGTCTGTATAGCTTTCCGGCAGCGCCACGGGGAACGGATGAAAGTGCCCTCCCGTGAATGGGCTCGACCTTGCAGACGAAGAAAACAGGGGCTGTAGTGCGAGCTTTTAGGCCAACCATGTGTAAGACCCTCCAGATCTAGGGTTTGATTTCAGTAGTAACTCGTGAGGAAGGGATTAAGCTTACTCATTGATGGATTGGCGACCCTAGATTTGGTGCCCAAAGGTAGCCTTGCGAGCCCTACAAACTCTAGAGAGTTACCGTGGCCAACCCTGTGCGTAAAACCAACAGTTCACCGCCCGGTAGCGTCAATGGGCCCCTCTGATGGACCGTGGCCATGAGCTCAAGGCAGTGAAAAGTCTAAGAGAACTCTAGAGAGTTACAGAGACCATCACATAAGACCAACAAGTGCTCCACTACTCAAGAGCTTAAACTGTGTGTGTGCGCTCGCTCCACTACTCATGAGCTTAAACTGTGTGTGGCTAATTAAATTGAAACTTAGCACCGCTAATTTAATACTCACATAGAGAATCCCGTACTAACAAAGCATAAAAGCTTGAAAATTATAATTAAGGATATGATGAAATTATTGTATGAAAATAGGATTTCCACAATATGATGTGATAAATGCTAGCATAAATGTCATCAATATGCAATGTGGTAAATGCCATTGTAAACATCTCAAAATGCTATCATAAAAGCATATGTTAAGTCAAATAAATTACTCGTCCAAAAGCATGTAAACAAAGATTACATCTAGAAGCATGTAAACAAAGATTACATCCAAAAGCATGTAAACAAAGATTATATGTTCAAAAATCACATGTTTAAAGTTCTTTCGTAACCCCTACTGCCTCTATATATTTGCTCAAATCCTCTTCTAATTGTGCCTGAGCTGCATCATGCTTGGATTTTTCTTCAAGAATAAGTCTTGCCTGATCAGGAACACCGGCTAGCTTGCTTTCCAAAGAAGCGATCATTTCTCTACCTTGGAGTCGTACAAATTTTTCTATATCAAGGGATTGAACATTCGCCCGCATCCTTTCTTCAACGTCCTGAATGACTAAGTCTTGCTCATGATTCTTTCTCTCCAGTTGAGAGATTTCCTCTTTCAGGGCTGCGATACGATCTCGGGTGGTCACTCTCTCATCAATATGAATCTTTAATTGATCTTGAAGAATCATATATTCTTGCACAAGTTTAGAGATAGATGAATCCATCAGAGAGGCTTGTTCTTGAGATGCAGCCAGCTGCTTCCTGTACTCTAAAATCTCAGGGGCAATTGTAGCATTTTCTACCGACGCCAATGAGAATACTGAATCGCGGAATTTAAGGAGCGAATCGCGCAAAGGAGATATGTTAATTCTAGCCATCTTGGCAGAGCTCTCTAAAATTTCCATAGCAACATCCAAGTCCAACCATTGATTAGGGTTTCTGAAGATATGGGCTATCGTCAACAAAGAGTGTTTCACCATAAGCATCTTGTGAACAGGGACTTTTACAAAAGATGATAGTTCAGATGTAGTGGTCACAGAGTCGGAACTGGCTGCACCACTGCAAGAAGGAGTTCCTATAGCAAAAAGAAGAAAGGCATTCAGATATATTATGAAATATGCGGTTCTAAGTAAAATAACTAGTGCATGTATATACCTGTCACTGGAATACGATTAACAGAAGGAGAAGCTCCCTGAGTCGCGGAAGGACCGAGTCCCACCATATCAGCAAAAGATGGTGCTCTAGCTTCCGTACTAGAATCTCTGGTAGCTGGAGTTGTCAAGTCAGTGGTCTCTGTTGGAAATATAATTTCACGAGCTACCACTTTCTGTACCACCAACGGAACTACAGGAGCTCTTGGTGAGATTACTGCAGGAGGATTCACTGAAGAGATCGCGCCTATCTCAGCGACCCGAGCACCTAAAAAAGGGAGACACAATAATTCTAAATATATAATTGCTGTTAGATATGTAGATAAATATATGCACATGAAAGTTAAATCTCCTTTACCTGGTGAATATCCGTATTCACCATAATCTAAATGTTCTTCCTCGTCTTCCTCAGCTGCAGGAGATTTAGCTGGAATATTGATGCTAGGGAGAGCTTTAGAGGTTGCAGAAAGAGATTCCGTTTCAGCCCCTTTTATCCTCACTGCTTTCACTGTCCTCGTCGTCTTCATACTGTGAAGAGGCAGTAGTCTCTGATGATGAAGCTGAACTCTCATCTCCCAAAATTTCTTCGTCAACTTCATCAACGACAACTTGCTTTCCTTTACAAGAAGCAGCTCGGCTGCTCTCTGGTGCAGACTCTTTGATTGTAGGGGAGGCGGATGCTTGTTTGATCCCCTCTGAGAGAATAGGAGATGATGCCTGTAAACGCGTTCTCAATCTAGTCATCGGGGAAGATGAGCTAGGACAAAGGGGTTGTGGAGGAGGTATAGGAGTATCACAAGCTGGTTCTTCTTGAACCACTGCAGTCTCTACAGGAACTGGGGAAGATTCACCTTCAACGTCTTTGCAGCCTGATCTGTAAAGCCCCGATGAGATTGCTCAAATTCTCTTAAAACTCCATAAGCAAACCAGCCATCCAAAGTGTTAATAGGCTTTATTTCGTGGATGGGATCTTCTAATGATATCTTGCTGCAAATTTCTCCACGATGAGACGCATGACTCTTTTCTAGGACATAGCCACCCCGCTTTCTAGCTATCTGCCTTTCAGCCTAGGCGGGTGGAGAAAGATAGAAGAATCCACAGGCAAGCACTTAGTGACCAAATATGATTGATGGTCCCACCATCGCATCCAGCCATATGATGTGTGAACTACGCGTTACAGCCTGGAATTATGAAGGAAGATCTAACATAGCCGTTCAGTAGTTGCTTCCATATCATGGCCCAATTGAGAGGACCTGTTCCATAACAACGCATTTTTCGAGTAACTAGCCCGCAGTCTTTTGGAACAGTTTGGTCATAACCAAATTGACGAGCGAAATGACTGGGGTAGTAAGGTTCCCTCCAAAACTCTGTCCCTTCCCAAAGGGGTAGGCTGCAAGAACGAATGGAAAAGAAGAAAGCTCTTTCCGCTGCAGTAAGTGTTTCTTGGTCCACCATGTCTGTATCCTCGGTGTAACGATAAAGGCGGAATTGAAAGAAGTTTATTTGGTCATCATCCTGAATTTTATTGGCAACCCAGTCATACGCTCTTTTGGCCATCGCTCTTTTTTGGAAGAACCAGAGTGGAAGATGGGAAGGATGAACATATGCTTGCTCTGGGGCTTCGAAAGTCCAAGGAAAGTAGACCCCTAGCCACCTTGTGATATAATGCCAAGAGGTATGTGTAGACGAGGCTCCGAGAATGGGATCCTTCACATCGGTAGCTACTTCTCCAAGGGCTCTATAAATAGAGCATAATACTGGGGAGCAAGGGAGTATTTGTGGCCTTCTGCCAAAGCACCAGCTACAGCGAATACGGTGGGACGAACAACATCTGCCCATTTAGAGCTGGGCAGTACGACTAAGCTCAGCCAATAAGCCAAGAAAGCTGCAAGTTCTCCAAAAGAGCTATATTCCGGTCTTTCCTTCATCGCGTCTCGGAGCTTTATTAGTTCCTTGGAGTGACAATTACGAAATCTTCAATATATATATATATATATATGCCTCTCACCTGCGAACCAGTTCGTACGTACTACATACGAACTTTTTTGAGAACCCATCATACGTGATGTGGATCCAAAATCTGAACCGTTCATGTGAAGCAGCACTTAGTGAAACCCCCCAAGACCAGTTTTACTTTTATCTAAAACTTTTACTACCGTCCGTAGCAAAGAGAAATTAAAATCAAAGAAAGAACCTGTTTACATTATTCATGGTCCACCAAAGTTTCAGATCAAAGTAAAAATTCGTACTATGGGGTTTCATGAGGTTCTGCTTCATGTGTACCGTTCAGATTTGCGAGATTCATCACGTATGATGGGTTCTCAAAAAAGTTCGTACGTAGTACGTACGAACTAGTTCGCAGGTGAGCGTTTTCATATATATATATATATATATATATATATATATATATATATATATATATATATATATATATAAGAGAGAGAGGGTAAAAGATGCAAAAATCTCTAAATAGTAAGAATATGAGGAGGAAAGTTGATTATCGGACTGATAAATACCTGAGGCCTCAGGAAAAATGTGCCAGCCATTGCAAAGGGGGGATCTTGTGAAAACTGAGAAATTTACTCATCTCCTTGAACAGTTCGATAGTAGTTTCAGAGATCGAAGGTCTGCGATCGGGAGAGGATACAAAGGCCAGTTCCCTATTGGTTGGAATAAATTCATCGTAGAATTTACCTATTATCGGGAGACCGGCTATGCGGTGAAGATCCCAAAGTGTTATGCTCATCTCACCGTAGGGTAAGTGGAAGGAGTTGGTTGTGGGCGACTAGTACTCGAGGAAACCTTTCAGTACAGTAGGTTCCTTATAGAAGTATTTGGAAGTCACTTCTATAGCATCATAAAGGCCGATTTTTGCAAGTGTGTTCGTGTGCTTCAGTAAAATAGCTTCCGCCCAATCAGAATAATAACGTCGAGCAGTTAACAGGCCTCTGATGCAAAATTCTGCTTGTCCCCAGAGTTGTTCCCGATCTCGAAAACGTTGCCGGACTGTCTCATAAAAATGTGAAGGAAAGAGATCGTGAGGGCTATGGAAAGGAACTAAGAAGATCATGGGATGAATTTCTCCTATCTTTTGTCGCGGCTTCTGCGTTTGTATGA
This sequence comes from Magnolia officinalis, assembly GCA_021015155.1. Lineage (NCBI taxonomy): Eukaryota > Viridiplantae > Streptophyta > Magnoliopsida > Magnoliales > Magnoliaceae > Magnolia > Magnolia officinalis. Next base: position 50,673,602 of record JAJHSJ010000005.1, on the reverse strand, counting down.
TTCCCTCAAGGATCCGGGGTTCTCTTGTGGCCCACGATTCAGTATACATCAATCTTTCACCATGAACGTAATCCTTGGATTCATAGTCAAGCATGGACTGATGGCGATAGACATTGATGGGAATTATCGTCATGCCTTCTGCATGAGGGTTGTCAAACTTTATAACGCCTTCAACAACTCGTACTGAATCCCATAAATTTTGAAGTCTCTTCTTCTTATGTTCCTTAATTTTCTCTGCAAACTCTTTTGCCTTATTCCGGCGAGTTTTCTTCGAACAGGAGGCCGGGGGAGTGTCTTCACGAAGAGGTGGTCTTTCACTATCAGTACGAATGTGAGCCGTAGTCTTTAACCATTCGTCCCAATCATACTCTCTGCCGTGCTTCGGAGGACATTTGATATCTCCTAAAGATATGGATCTATGAATGGGGGATGGTAGAGATTTGATGCGGTCGGAGAAGTCAAAGGTGGGAAGAACAGGCTCTTTGAAATAAGGAGTTCTGGAGGTAGTCTTTGTTCACTTAGCAGGTGGTTGATCGGAAGAAGGTTGATCAAAAGGAGGAGTCACAGGATGGGCTGTTTGTTTTATACGGGCCATAATGATGTAAGGAGTTAAGAAAAGAAGATAAATATCGGACTGAGAATAGAAGAAAGGTGAAAAATGGCTAAGTGTTGGAAAAGGTCAAAAAGAGAAAAATGGCTAAGTATTGGAAGGTTCAAAAGAGAGAAAATCGGCTAAGTGTGGAACACTTTGCGCGGAACGTTTTGGACTTTGATGGAACTACCGCAAACTGCAAGGGTTTGTGCGGGGCCGTGCAAACGATATGGTTTGCGCGGAGGAGAATCGTAGAAGCAAAGTTTTGCCAGAGCATAAAGGGTTTGTATAAATGACAAAGTTGTTGGGCTATTTATAGGATTCGTGGTCGAGTACGGTACTCGACCTAGCTTTGTCCGGGATCACGCAAACCTTGCAGAAAAGCGTGATTTGATCATTTTCTTTGATTTTCTGAAAAAGCAAAGAATGGATCAAGGGGGCTTCTGTTGAGGCATAAAATAAGAGAAGAATTGAAGCAGGGAAAGATCAAGGCATTTAGGAAAGGTTGGAAGAAAGGAACAAAGAATTAGTTCTGAGAACACTTTGCACTGGACCGCACAAAGTATATAGATTGCGCGGGTCCGCACAAAGTATACCGATTGCGCGGGATCGCGCAAAGCATATCGTTTGTGCGTATCCGTGCAAACCATATAACAGTAATGTAAAAATGGTTGCGAGTTCTTTTGTCCCACATCGCCCAAGTCGAAGTTTTACGCCTGTAAAATGCCTATAAATACCCGCTCTCTCTCTCTAAAAAGGGGTTCGAAGATTCTGGAGTGAAAGAAGAACGAAGGAGAAGACCGAAGGTGCAGAGCATCGAGCTCCAGTAGATTGTGCGGACACGCGCAAATGAGCATTGGGCTCATATAGTTTGCGCGGACCCGCGCAAATGATATGGTTTGCACGGGACCGCGCAAACTGACTGCCCTGTAGTCTATAACAGCAATGGGTTGTCATGCTGCTGAAATGGTCGGAGTCTTCAAATCTTCAAGTTCTTCCTATTTAAGAGAGAATGAAGAGTCACCGACAGAAAGGCATATTTCTCCTAAGTCTCAGGAGATGACTGAAATAGCGTCGGAATGCTGCCGAAATCTCTATTTTTCTTGAAGACTGTTGGTCGATTCGTCAATTCCTCCTAAGTCCTAGGGGATGATTGGGATCATTGCCGTTATGCTGCCGAAATTTACATTTAACTATGACAGCTGAACTTATAATGAATTCTTTGTAATCTATCTTAGAATCAAGGGATATTCGAGGATGTAAATGAATTCAGAATCAATAAAATGTGATGATTGTCTTTATACTTTTTTCCATTGTTATATTTCAATAAGAAAGGTTCCCTAAACTAAATACATTTGTTTCCTTGTTGAAACAAAGTCGAAACAGTGCTTTGGGGATATCGAACTATCCTAGAATTAGTCAATTCTGGTCCCATTTGAAGCTTGTCGAGCTAACAGTGCAATGAGCACAAAATAGAATAAATTTGACCACTGAAGAGAGAGTTATGAAGGTTATTATTGGACCAGGAGAAGAAGGAAAATTTCAGGACTAAAGACCGGGATCAAACTTACCGATGCTCAAATGGTCTCGAAATACGATGATTCCATTCAGGAATGGAAGAACAATAAAGTAACTTTCAGTTGACCAAAAATTGACCCAATCCGACATCAAATGAGGGAGTTATGAGCGTCTCCGTTGAATCACGCGATTTGGAAAGATTAATAATCCATATTGCAAAATGATGATCGAAGAGTTCCAACGTGCTTTTGGCATATCGAACGGTCCTAGAATTAGCCAATTCTGGTCCCATTTGGAAGCTTGTTAAGTTAACAGTGCAATGAAGTCAAAATATTCTAAATTTGACCACTGAAGAGAGAGTTATGAAGGTTACTATTGGACTAGGAGATGATGGAAAAATTCTGGACTGAGGACTGCAATCCCACTTATCGATGCCCAAATGGTCTCAAAATACGATGATTCCATTCAGGAATGAAAGAGCACTAAAGTACCTTTCCAATGACCAAAATTCAACCCAATCGGACATCAAATGAAGGAGTTATGAGCGTTTCCGTTGGATCACGCGATTCGGAAAGATTAACAATCCAACTTGCAAAATGATGACCGAAGAGTTCCTACGTGTTTTTGGGATATCGAGCGGTCCTAGAATTAGCCAATTCTGGTCTCATTTGGAAGCTTGTCAAGTTAATAGTGTAATGAGCTCAACATATTCTAAATTTGACCACTGAAGAGAGAGTTATGAAGGTTATCATTGGACCAGGAGATGAAGGAAAAATTCAGGACTGAGGACTGCGATCCCACTTACCGATGCCCAAATGGTCTCGGAATACGATGATTCCATTCAGGAATGTAAGAGCACTAAAGTACCTTTCAAATGACCAAAAATCCAACCAATCCGACATCAAATGAGGGAGTTATGAGCGTCTCAGTTGGATCGCGCGATTTGGAAAGATTTAAAATCGAAATTGCAAAATGATGATCGAAGAGTTCCAACGTGCTTTTGGGATATCGAACGGTAATAGAATTAGCCCATTCTGGTACCATTTGGAAGCTTGTCAAGTTAACAGTGCAATGAGCTTAAAATAAAACAAAATTTGACCACTGAAGAGAGAGTTAGAAGGTTACTATTGGACCAGAAGATTAAGGAAAAATTCAGGACTGACGACTGCGATCCCACTTACCGATGTCCAAATGGTCTCGAAATATGACGATTCCATTCAAGAATGGAAGAGCACTAAAGTACCTTTCAGATGACTAAAAATCGACCCAATTCGACATCAAACGAGGGAGTTTTGAGCGTCTCCATTGGATCACGCGGTTTGGATAGATTAACAATCCAAATTGTAAAATGAAGATCAAGGAGTTCCAACGTGCTTTTGGGATATCGAACGGTCCCAGAATTAGCCAAATCTGGTCCCATTTGGAAGATTGACAATTATCAGTGCAATGAGCTCAAAATATTCTAAATTTGATCACTGAAAAGAGAGTTATGAAGGTTAATATTGGACAGGAGATGAAGGAAAAATTTAGGACTAACGACTCCGATCTCACTTACCGATGCCCAAATGGTCTCGAAATATGACGATTCCATTCAGGAATGGAAGAGCACTAGAGTACCTAACAAATGACCAAAATCAACCCAATCCAACATCAAACGAGGGAGTTATGAGAGTCACTATTGGATCACGCAATTTGGAAAGATTAACAATCCAAATTGTAAAATGATGATCGAAGAGTTCCAATATGCATTTGGGATATCGAACGGTCCCAGAATTAGCCAATTTTCGTCCCATTTAGAAGCTTGTCAAGTTAATAGTTCAACGAGCTTAAAATAGTCTAAATATGACCACTGAAGAGAGAGTTATGAAGTTTAATATTGGACTAGGAGATGAAGGAAAAATTTAGGACTAACGACTGCGATCTCACTTACCTATGCCCAAATGGTCTCGAAATATGACGATTCCATTTCGGAATGGAAGCACACTAGAGTACCTATCAGATGACCAAAATCAACCCAATCCGACATCAAATGAGGGAGTTATGAGAGTCACTATTGGATCGCGCGATTTGGAAAGATTAACAATCCAAATTGTAAAATGATGATCGAAGAGTTCCAATACTTTTGGGATATCAAACGGAACCAGACTTAGCCAATTTTTGTCCTATTTGGAAGCTTGTGAAGTTAATAGTTCAACGAGCATAAAATAGTCTAAATATGACCACTGAAGAGAGAGTTATGAAGTTAACTATTGGAAAAGAGATGAAAGAAAAATTCAGGACTGAAGACTGCGATCCCACTTACCGATGTCCAAATTATCTCGAAATACGATGACTCCATTCAGGAATGGAAGAACACTAAAGTACCTTTTAGATGACCAAAAATCGACCCAATCCGACATAAAACAAGGAGTTATGAGCGTCTCTGTTGGATCGCGCGTTGGAAAGATTAACAATCCGTATTGCAAAATGATGATCGAAGAGTTCCAACGTGCTTTTGGGATATCGAACGGTCCTAGAATTAGCTAATTCTGGTCTCATTTGGAAGCTTGTCAAGTAACAGTGTAATGAGCTCAAAATATTCTAAATTTGACCACTGAAGAGAGAGTTATGAAGGTTACCATTGGACCAGGAGATGAAGGAAAATTTCAGGATTGACGACTGCGATCCCACTTACCGATGCCAAAATCGTCACGAAATACGATGATTCCATTCAGGAATGAAAGAGCACTAGAGTACCTTTCAAATGACCAAAAATCAACCCAATCCGACATCAAATGAGGGAGTTGTGAGCGTCTTCGTTGGATCGCGTAATTTGGAAAGATTACCAATCCAAATTGCAAATGATGATTGAAGAGTTTCAACATGCTTTTGGGATATCGAACGGTCCTAGAATTAGCCAATTTTGGTCCCATTTGGAAGCTCGTCAGGTTAACAGTGTAATGAGCTCAAAATAGAATAAATTTGACCACTGAAGAGAGAGTTATGAAGGTTACTATTGGACCAGGAGATGAAGGAAAAATTCAGGACTAAAGACCGCGATCCCACTTATCGATGCTCAAATGGTCTCAAAATATGACGATTCCATTCTGGAATGGAAGGACACTAAAGTAACTTTCAGTTGACAAAAAATTGACCCAATCCGACATCAAATGAGGGAGTTATGAGCGTCTCTGTTGGATCGCGCGATTTGGAAAGATTAACAATCCAGATTGCAAAATGATGATTGAAGAGTTCCAACGTGCTTTTGGCATATCGAACGGTCTTAGAATTATCAAATTCTGGTCCCATTTGGAAGCTTGTCAAGTTAACAGTGCAATGAAGTCAAAATACTCTAAATTTGACCACTGAAGAGAGACTTACAGGGAGATGATGGAAAAATTTAGGACTGAGGACTGCGTTCCAACTTACCGATGCCCAAATGGTCTCGAAATACAATGATTCCAGTCAGGAATGAAAGAGCACTAAAGTACCTTTCTAATGACCAAAAATCAACCCAATCCGACATCTAATGAAGGAGTATGCCGTTGGATCCCACGATTTGGAAAGATTAACAATCCAAATTACAAAATGATGATCGAAGAGTTCCAACGTGCTTTTGGGATATCGAACGGTCCTATAATTAGCCAATTATGGTTCCATTTGGAAGCTTGTCAAGTTAACAGTGCAATGAGCTCAAAATAAAACAAAATTTGACCACTGAAGAGAGAGTTAGAAGGTTACTATTGGACCAGAAGATTAAGGAAAAATTTAGGACTGACGACTACGATCCCACTTACCGATGCCCAAATGGTCTCCAAATATGACGATTCCATTCAGGAATGGAATAGCACTAAAGTACCTTTCAGATGACCAAAAATCGACCCAATCCGACATCAAACGAGGGAGTTTTGAGCGTCTCCATTGGATCATGCGATTTTGATAGATTAACAATCCAAATTGTAAAATGAAGATCAAGGAGTTCCAACGTGCTTTTGGGATATCGAACGGTCCCAGAATTTTCCAAATCTGGTCCCATTTGGAAGATTGACAATTACCAGTGCAATGAGCTCAAAATATTCTAAATTTTGATCACTGAAGAGAGTTATGAAGGTTAATATTGGACCAGGAGATGAAGGAAAAATTTAGGACTAACGACTGCGATCTCACTTACTGATGCCCAAATGGTCTCGAAATATGACGATTCCATTCAGGAATGGAAGAGCACTAGAGTACCTATTAGATGACCAAAATCAACCCAATCCGACATCAAACGTGGGAGTTATGAGAGTCACTATTGGATCGTGCGATTTGGAAAGATTAACAATCCAAATTGTAAAATGATGATCGAAGAGTTCCAATATGCCTTTGGGATATCGAACGATCCCAGAATTAGCCAACTTTTGTCCCATTTGGAAGCTTGTCAAGTTAATAGTTCAACGAGCTTAAAATAGCCTAAATATGACCACTGAAGAGAGAGTTATGAGGGTTAATATTGGACCAGGAGATGAAGGAAAAATTTAGGACTAACGACTGCGATCTCACTTACCGATGCCCAAATAGTCTCGAAATATGACGATTCCATTCAGGAATGGAAGAGCACTAGAGTACCTATCAGATGACCAAAATCAACCCAATCCGACATCAAACGAGGGAGTTATGAGAGTCACTATTGGATCACGCGATTTGGAAAGATTAACAATCCAAATTGTAAAATGATGATCGAAGAGTTCCAATATGCTTTTGGGATATCGAAAGGTCCCAGAATTAGCCAATTTTTGTCCCATTTGGAAGCTTGTCAAGTTAATAGTTCAACGAGCTTAAAATAGTCTAAATATGACCACTGAAGAGAGAGTTATGAAGTTAACTATTGGAAAAGAGATGAAGGAAAAATTCAGGACTGAAGACTGCGATCCCACTTACCGATGTCCAAATTATCTCGAAATACAACGATTTCATTCAGGAATGGAAGAACACTAAAGTACCTTTCAAATGACTAAAAATCGACCCAACCCGACATCAGACGAGGGAGTTATGAGCGTCGCTGTTGGATCGCGCGATTTGGAAAGATTAACAATCCGTATTGCAAAATGATGATCGAAGAGTTCCAACGTGCTTTTGGGATATCGAACGGTCCTAGAATTAGCCAATTCTGGTCTCATTTGGAAGCTTGTCAAGTTAACAGTGTAATGAGCTCAAAATATTCTAAATTTGACCACTAAAGAGAGAGTTATGAAGGTTACCATTGGACCAGGATATGAAGGAAAAATTCAGGATTGACGACTGCGATCCCACTTACGAATGCCCAAATCGTCTCGAAATACGATGATTCCATTCAGGAATGAAAGAGTACTAAAGTACCTTTCAAATGACCAAAAATCAACCAATCCGACATCAAATGAGGGAGTTATGAGCGTTTCCGTTGGATCGCGCGATTTGGAAAGATTAACAATCCAAATTGCGAATGATGATCGAAGAATTCCAACATGCTTTTGGGATATCGAACGGTACTAGAATTAGCCAATTTTGGTCCCATTTGGAAGCTCGTCAGGTTAACAGTGCAATGAGCTCAAAATAGAATAAATTTGACCACTGAAGAGAGAGTTATGAAGGTTACTATTGGACCAGGAGATGAAGGACAAATTGAGGACTAAAGACCGCGATCCCACTTACCGATGCTCAAATGGTCTCGAAATACGACGATTCCATTCAGGAATGGAAGGACACTAAAGTAACTTTCAGTTGACCAAAAATTGACCCATCCGACATCAAATGAGGGAGTTATGAGCGTCTCCGTTGGATCGCGCGATTTGGAAAGATTAACAATCCAGATTGCAAAATGATGATCGAAGAGTTCCAACGTGCTTTTGGCATATCGAACGGTCCTAGAATTATCAAATTCTGGTCCCATTTGGAAGCTTGTCAAGTTAACAGTGCAATGAAGTCAAAATACTCTAAATTTGACCACTGATGAGAGAGTTATGAAGGTTACTATTGGACAGGGAGATGATGGAAAAATTCAGGACTGAGGACTGCGATCCCACTTACCGATGCCCAAATGGTCTCGAAATACAATGATTCCATTAGGAATGAAAGAGCACTAAAGTACCTTTCTAATGACCAAAAATCAACCAATCCGACATCTAATGAAGGAGTATGCACGTTTCTGTTGGATCCCGCGATTTGGAAAGATTAACAATCCAAATTACAAAATGATGATCGAAGAGTTCCAACGTGCTTTTGGGATATCGAACGGTCCTAGAATTAGCCAATTATGGTTCCATTTGAAAGCTTGTCAAGTTAACAGTGCAATGAGCTCAAAATAAAACAAAATTTGACCACTGAAGAGAGAGTTAGAAGGTTACTATTGGAGCAGAAGATTAAGGAAAAATTCAGGACTGACGACTGCGATCCCACTTACCGTTGCCCAAATGGTCTCGAAATGTGGCGATTCCGTTCAGGAATGGAAGAGCACTAAAGTACCTTTCAGATGACCAAAAATCGACCCAATCCGACATCAAACGAGGGAGTTTTGAGCGTCTCCATTGGATCACGCGATTTGGATAGATTAACAATCCAAATTGTAAAATGAAGATCAAGGAGTTCCAACGTGCTTTTGGGATATCGAACGGTCCCAGAATTAGCCAATTCTGGTCCCATTTGGAAGATTGACAATTATCGGTGCAATGAGCTCAAAATATTCAAAATTTGATCACTGAAGAGAGAGTTATGAAGGTTAATATTTGACCAGGAGATGAAGGAAAAATTTAGGACTAACGACTGCGATCTCACTTACCGATGCCCAAATGGTCTCGAAATATGACGATTCCATTCAGGAATGGTAGAGCACTAGAGTACCTATCAGATGACCAAAATCAACCCAATCCGACATCAAACGAGTTATGAGAGTCACTATTGGATGGCGCGATTTGGAAAGATTAACAATCCAAATTGTAAAATGATGATCGAAGAGTTCCAATATGCTTTTGGGATATCGAACGGTCCCAGAATTAGCCAATTTTCATCTCATTTGGAAGCTTGTCAAGTTAATAGTTCAACGAGCTTAAAATAGTCTATTGGAAAAGAGAGTTATGAAGTTAACTATTGGAAAAGAGATGAGGGAAAATTCAGGACTGAAGACTGCGATCCCATTACCGATATCCAAATGGTCTCGAAATACGACGATTCCATTCAGGAATGGAAGAGCACTAAAGTACCTTTCAGATGACCAAAAATCGACCCAATCTTACATCAAACGAGGGAGTTATGAGCGTCTCCGTTGGATCGCGCGATTTGGAAAGATTAACAATCTGTATTGCAAAATGATGATCGAAGAGTTTCAACATGCTTTTGGGATATCGAACGGTCCCAGAATTAGCCAATTCTGGTCTCATTTGGAAGCTTGTCAAGTCAACACTGTAATGAGCTCAAAATATTCTCAATTAGACCACTGAAGAGAGAGTTATGAAGTTTACCATTGGACTAGGAGATGAAGGAAAAATTCAGGATTGACGACTGCGATCCCACTTACCGATCCCAAATCATCACGAAATACGATGATTCCATTCAGGAATGAAAGAGCACTAAAGTACCTTTCAAATGACCAAAAATCAACCAATCCGACATCAAATGAGGGAGTTTTAAGCGTCTCCGTTGGATCGCGCGATTTGAAAGATTAACAATCCAAATTGTGAATGATGATCGAAGAATTCCAACATGCTTTTGGGATATCAAACATCCAACAATTAGCCAATTTTGGTCCCATTTGGAAGCTCGTCAAGTTAACAGTGCAATGAGCTCAAAATAGAATAAATTTGACCACTGAAGAGAGAGTTATGAAGGTTACTATTGGACCAGGAGATGAAGGACAAATTGAGGACTAAAGACCGCGATCCCACTTACCGATGCTCAAATGGTCACGAAATACGACGATTCCATTCAGGAATGGAAGGACACTAAAGTAACTTTCAGTTGACCAAGAATTAACCCATCCGACATCAAATGAGGGAGTTATGAGCGTCTCCGTTGGTTCGCACGATTTGGAAAGATTAACAATCCGTATTGCAAAATGATGATCGAAGAGTTGCAACGTTCTTTTGGGATATCGAACGGTCCTAGAATTAGCCAATTCTGGTCTCATTTGGAAGCTTGTCAAGTTAACAGTGTAATGAGCTCAAAATATTCTCAATTAGACCACTGAAGAGAGAGTTATGAAGTTTACCATTGGACCAGGAGATGAAGGAAAAATTCAGGATTGACGACTGCGATCCCACTTACCGATGCCCAAATGGTCTCGAAATACAATGATTCCATTCAGGAATGAAAGAGCACTAAAGTACCTTTCAAATGACCAAAAATCAACCAATTCGACATCAAATGGGGGAGTTTTAAGCGTCTCCGTTGGATCGCGCGATTTGGAAAGATTAACAATCCAAATTGCGAATGATGATCGAAGAATTCCAACATGCTTTTGGGATATCGAACGGTACTAGAATTAGCCAATTTTGGTCCCATTTGGAAGCTCGTCAGGTTAACAGTGCAATGAGCTCAAAATAGAATAAATTTGACCACTGAAGAGAGAGTTATGAAGGTTACTATTAGACCAGGAGATGAAGGACAAATTGAGGACTAAAGACCGCGATCCCACTTACCGATGCCCAAATGGTCTCGAATACGACGATTCCATTCAGGAATGGAAGGACACTAAAGTACTTTTAGTTGACCAAAAATTGACCCAATCCGACATCAAATGAGGAGTTATGAGCGTCTCCGTTGGATCGCGCGATTTGGAAAGATTAACAATCCAATTAAAAATGATGATCGAAGAGTTCCAACGTGCTTTTGGCATATCGAACGGTCCTAGAATTATCAATTCTGGTCCCATTTGGAAGCTTGTCAAGTTAACAGTGCAATGAAGTCAAAATACTCTAAATTTGACCACTGATGAGAGAGTTATGAAGGTTACTATTGGACAGGGAGATGATGGAAAATTCAGGACTGACGACTGCGATCCCACTTACCGATGCCCAAATGGTCTCGAAATACAATGATTCCATTCAGGAATGAAAGAGCACTAAAGTACCTTTCTAATGACCAAAAATCACCCAATCCGACATCTAATGAAGGATTATCATGTTTCTGTTGGATCCCGCGATTTGGAAAGATTAACAATCCAAATTACAAAATGATGATCGAAGAGTTCCAACGTGCTTTTGGGATATCGAACGGTCCTAGAATTAGCCAATTATGGTTCCATTTGAAAGCTTGTCAAGTTAACAGTGCAATGAGCTCAAAATAAACAAATTTTGACCACTGAAGAGAGAGTTAGAAGTTACTATTGGACCAGAAGATTAAGGAAAATTCAGGACTGACGACTGCGATCCCACTTACCAATGCCCAAATGGTCTCGAAATATGACGATTCCATTCAGGAATGGAAGAGCACTAAAGTACCTTTCAGATGACCAAAAATCGACCCAATCCGACATCAAACGAGGGAGTTTTGAGCGTCTCCATTGGATCACGCGATTTGGATAGATTAACAATCCAAATTGTAAAATGAAGATCAAGGAGTTCCAACGTGCTTTTGGGATATCGAACGGTCCCAGAATTAGCCAATTCTGGTCCCATTTGGAAGATTGACAATTATCAGTGCAATGAGCTCAAAATATTCTAAATTTGATCACTGAAGAGAGAGTTATGAAGGTTAATATTGGACGAGGAGATGAAGGAAAAATTTAGGACTAACGATTGCGATCTCACTTACCGATGCCCAAATGGGCTCGAAATATGACGATTCCATTCAGGAATGGAGGACCACTAGAGTACCTATCAGATATCCAAAATCAACCCAATCCGACATCAAACGAGTTATGAGAGTCACTATTGGATCGCGCGATTTGGAAAGATTAACAATCCAAATTGTAAAATGAAGATCAAGGAGTTCCAACGTGCTTTTGGGATATCGAACGGTCCCAGAATTAGCCAATTCTGGTCCCATTTGGAAGATTGACAATTATCAGTGCAATGAGCTCAAAATATTCTAAATTTGATCACTGAAGAGAGAGTTATGAAGGTTAATATTGGACCAGGAGATGAAGGAAAATTTAGGACTAAGACTGCGATCCCACTTACCGATTCCCAATGGTCTCGAAATATGACGATTCCATTCAGGAATGGAAGAGCACTAGAGTACCTATCAGATGACCAAAATCAACCCAATCCGACATCAAACGAGTTATGAGAGTCACCATTGGATCGCGCGATTTGGAAAGATTAACAATCCAAATTGTAAAATGATGATCGAAGAGTTCCAATATGCTTTTGGGATATCGAACGGTCCCAGAATTAGCCAATTTTCGTCCCATTTGGAAGCTTGTCAAGTTAATAGTTCAACGAGCTTAAAATAGTCTAAATATGACCACTGAAGAGAGAGTTATGAAGTTAACTATTGGAAAAGAGATGAGGAAAATTCAGGACTGAAGACTGCGATCCCACTTACCGATATCCAAATGGTCTCGAAATACGACGATTCCATTCAGGAATGGAAAACACTAAAGTACCTTTCAGATGACCAAAAATCGACCCAATCCGACATCAAACGAGGGAGTTATGAGCGTCTCCGTTGGATCGCGCGATTTGGAAAGATTAACAATCCGTATTGCAAAATGATGATCGAAGAGTTGCAACGTGCTTTTGGGATATCGAACGGACCTAGAATTAGCCAATTTTGGTCTCATTTGGAAGCTTGTCAAGTTAACAGTGTAATGAGCTCAAAATATTCTCAATTAGACCACTGAAGAGAGAGTTATGAAGGTAACCTTTGGACCAGGAGATGAAGGAAAAATTCAGGATTGACGACTGCGATCCCACTTACCGATCTCAAATCGTCACGAAATACGATGATTCCATTGAGGAATGAAAGAGCACTAAAGTACCTTTCAAATGAACAAAAATCATCCCAATCTGACATCAAATGAGGGAGTTTTAAGTGTCTCCGTTGGATCGCGCGATTTGGAAAGATTAACAATCCAAATTGCGAATGATGATCGAAGAATCCACATGCTTTTGGGATATCGAACGGTCCTAGAATTAGCCAATTTTGGTCCCATTTGGAAGCTCGTCAGGTTAACAGTGCAATGAGCTCAAAATAGAATAATTTGACCACTGAAGAGAGAGTTATGAAGGTTACTATTGGACCCGGAGATGAAGGACAAATTGAGGACTAAAGACCGCAATCCCACTTACCGATGCTCAAATGGTCTCGAAATACGACGATTCTATTCAGGAATGGAAGGACACTAAAGTAACTTTCAGTTGACCAAAAAGTGACCCAATCCGACATCAAATGAGGGAGTTATGAGCGTCTCCGTTGGATCGTGCGATTTGCAAAGATTAACAATCCACATTGCAAAATGATGATTGAAGAGTTCCTACGTGCTTTTGGCATATCGAACGGTCCTAGAATTATCAAATTCTAGTCCCATTTGGAAGCTTGTCAAGTTAACAGTGCAATGAAGTCAAAATACTCTAAATTTGACCACTGATGAGAGAGTTATGAAGGTTACTATTGGACAGGGAGATGATGGAAAAATTCAGGATTGAGGACTGCGATCCCACTTACCGATGCCCAAATGGTCTCGAAATACAATGATTCCATTCAGGAATGAAAGAGCACTAAAGTACCTTTCTAATGACCAAAAATCAACCAATCCGACATCTAATGAAGGAGTATGCACGTTTCTGTTGGATCCCGCGATTTGGAAAGATTAACAATCCAAATTACAAAATGATGATTGAAGAGTTCCAACGTGCTTTTGGGATATCGAACGGTCCTAGATTAGCCAATTATGGTTCCATTTGAAAGCTTGTCAAGTTACAGTGCAATGAGCTCAAAATAAAACAAAATTTGACCACTGAAGAGAGATTTAGAAGGTTACTATTGGACCAGAAGATAAGAAAAATTCAGGACTGACGACTGCGATCCCACTTACCATTGCCCAAATGGTCTCGAAATATGACGATTCCATTCAGGAATGGAAGAGCACTAAAGTACCTTTCAGATGACCAAAAATCGACCCAATCCGACATCAAACGAGGGAGTTTTGAGCGTCTCCATTGGATCACGGATTTTGAATAGATTAACAATCCAAATGTAAAATGAAGATCAAGGATTCCAACGTGCTTTTGGGATATCGAACGGTCCCAGAATTAGCCAATTTTGGTCCCATTTGGAAGATTGACAATTATCAGTGCAATGAGCTCAAAATATTCTAAATTTGATCACTGAAGAGAGAGTTATGAAGGTTAATATTGGACCAGGAGATGAAGGAAAAATTTATGACTAACGACTGCGATCTCACTTACCGATGCCCAAATGGTCTCGAAATATGACGATTCCATTCAGGAATGGAAGGGCACTAGAGTACCTATCAGATAACCAAAATCAACCCAATCCGACATCAAACGAGTTATGAGAGTCACTATTGGATCGCGCGATTTGGAAAGATTAACAATCCAAATTGTAAAATGAAGATCAAGGAGTTCCAACGTGCTTTTGGGATATCGAACGGTCCCAGAATTAGCCAATTCTGGTCCCATTTGGAAGATTGACAATTATCAGTGCAATGAGCTCAAAATATTCTAAATTTGATCACTGAAGAGAGAGTTATGAAGGTTAATATTGGACCAGGAGATGAAGGAAAAATTTAGGACTAACGACTGCGATCTCACTTACCGATGCCCAAATGGTCTCGAAATATGACGATTCCATTCAGGAATGGAAGAGCACTAGAGTACCTATCAGATGACCAAAAATCAACCCAATCCGACATCAACGAGTTATGAGAGTCACCATTGGATCGCGCGATTTGGAAAGATTAACAATCCAAATTGTAAAATGATGATCGAGAGTTCCAATATGCTTTTGGGATATCGAACGGTCCCAGAATTAGCCAATTTCGTCCCATTTGGAAGCTTGTCAAGTTAATAGTTCAACGAGCTTGAAATAGTCTACATATGACCACTGAAGTGAGAGTTATGAAGTTAACTATTGGAAAGAGATGGAGGGAAAATTCAGGACTGAAGACTGCCATCCCACTTACCGATATCCAAATGGTCTCGAAATACGACGATTCCATTCAGGAATGGAAGAACACCAAAGTACCTTTCAGATGACCAAAAATTGACCCAATCTTACATCAAACGAGGGAGTTATGAGCGTCTCCATTGGATCGCGCGATTTGGAAAGATTAACAATCTGTATTGCAAAATGATGATCGAAGAGTTGCAACGTGCTTTTGGGATATCGAACAGTCCTAGAATTAGCCAATTCTGGTCTCATTTGGATGCTTGTCAAGTTAACAGTGTAATGAGCTCAAAATATTCTCAATTAGATCACTGAAGAGAGAGTTATTAAGGTTACTATTGGACCAGGAGATGAAGGAAAAATTCAGGATTGACGACTGCGATCCCACTTACCGATCCCAAATCGTCACGAAATATGATGATTCCATTCAGGAATGAAAGAGCACTAAAGTACCTTCCAAATGACCAAAAATCAACCCAATCCGACATTAAATGTGGGAGTTTTAAGCATCTCCGTTGGATCGCGCGATTTGGAAAGATTAACAATCCAAATTGCGAATGATGATCGAAGAATTCCAACATGCTTTTGGGATATCAACCGGTCCTAGAATTAGCCAATTTTGGTCCCATTTAGAAGCTCGTCAGGTTAACAGTGCAATGAGATCAAAATAGAATAAATTTGACCACTGAAGAGAGAGTTATGAAGGTTACTATTGGACCAGGAGATGAAGGACAAATTGAGGACTAAAGACCGCGATCCCACTTACCGATGCTCAAATGGTCTCGAAATACGACGATTCTATTCAGGAATGGAAGGACACTAAAGTAACTTTCAGTTGACTAAAAATTGACCCAATCCGACATCAAATGAGGGAGTTATGAGCGTCTCCGTTGGATCACGCGATTTGCAAAGATTAACAATCCAGATTGCAAAATGATGATTGAAGAGTTCCTACGTGCTTTTGGCATATCGAACGGTCCTAGAATTATCAAATTCTGGTCCCATTTGGAAGCTTGTCAAGTTAACGGTGCAATGAAGTCAAAATACTCTAAATTTGACCACTGATGAGAGAGTTATGAAGGTTACTATTGGACAGGGAGATATGGAAAAATTCAGGACTGAGGACTGCGATCCCACTTACCGATGCCCAAATGGTCTCGAAATACAATGATTCCATTCAGGAATGAAAGAGCACTAAAGTACCTTTCTAATGACCAAAAATCAACCCAATCCGACATCTAATGAAGGAGTATGCACGTTCTGTTGGATCCCGCGATTTGGAAAGATTAACAATCCAAATTACAAAATGATGATTGAAGAGTTCCAAGGTGCTTTTGGGATATCGAACGGTCCTAGAATTAGCCAATTATGGTTCCATTTGAAAGCTTGTCAAGTTAACAGTGCAATGAGCTCAAAATAAAACAAAATTTCACCACTGAAGAGAGAGTTAGAAGGTTACTATTGGACCAGAAGATTAAGGAAAAATTCAGGACTGACGACTGCGATCCCACTTACCGATGCCCAAATGGTCTCGAAATATGACGATTCATTCAGGAATGGAAAGAAGAGCTAAAGTACCTTTCAGATGACCAAAAATTGACCCAATCCGACATCAAACGAGGGAGTTTTGAGCGTCTCCATTGGATCACGCGATTTGGATAGATTAACAATCCAAATTGTAAAATGAAGATCAAGGAGTTCCAACGTGCTTTTGGGATATCGAACGGTCCCCAATTAGCCAATTCTGGTCCCATTTGGAAGATTGACAATTATCAGTGCAATGAGCTCAAAATATTCTAAATTTGATCACTGAAGAGAGAGTTATGAAGGTTAATATTGGACCAGGAGATGAAGGAAAAATTAGGACTAACGACTGCGATCTCACTTACCGATGCCCAAATGGTCTCGAAATATGACGATTCCATTCAGGAATGGAAGAGCACTAGAGTACCTATTAGATGACCAAAATCAACCAATCCGACATCAAACGAGGAGAGAGTATGAGAGTCACTATTGGATCGCGGGATTTGGAAAGATTAACAATCCAAATTGTAAAATGATGATCGAAGAGTTCCAATTTGCTTTTGGGATATCGAACAGTCCTAGAAATAGCCAATTTTCGTCCCATTTGGAAGCTTGTCAAGTTAATAGTTCAACGAGCTTAAAATAGTCTAAATATGACCACTGAAGAGAGAGTTACGAAGTTAACTATTGGAAAAGAGATGAGGGAAAATTCAGGACTGAAGACTGCAATCCCACTTACCGATATCCAAATGGTCTCGAAATACGACGATTCCATTCAGGAATGGAAGACCACTAAAGTACCTTTCAGATGACCAAAAATCGACCCAATCCTACATCAAACGAGGGAGTTATGAGCGTCTCCGTTGGATCGCGCGATTTGGAAAGAATAACAAACCGTATTGCAAAATGATGATTGAAGAGTTGCAATGTGCTTTTGGGATATCGAACGGTCCTAGAATTAGACAATTCTGGTCTCATTTGGAAGCTTGTTAAGTTAACAATGTAATGAGCTCAAAATATTCTCAATTAGACCACTGAAGAGAGAGATATGAAGTTTACCATTGGACCAAGAGATGAAGGAAAAATTCAGGATTGACGACTGCGATCCCACTTACCGATCCCAAATCATCACGAAATACGATGATTCCATTCAAGAATGAAAGAGCACTAAAGTACCTTCCAAATGACCAAAAATCAACCAATCCAACAGCAAATGAGGGAGTTTTAAGCGTCTCCGTTGGATCGCGCGATTTGGAAAGATTAACAATCCAAATTGCGAATGATGATCGAAGAATTCCAACATGCTTTTGGGATATCGAACGGTCCTAGAATTAGCAATTTTGGTCCCATTTGCAAGCTCGTCAGGTTAACAGTGCAATGAGCTCAAAATAGAATAAATTTGACCACTGAAAGAGAGAGTTACGAAGGTTACTATTGGACCAGGAGATGAAGGACAAATTGAGGACTAAAGACCGCGATCCCACTTACCGATGCTCAAATGGTCTCGAAATACGACGATTCCATTCAGGAATGGAAGGACACTAAAGTAACTTTCCGTTGGCCAAAAATTGACCCAATCCGACATCAAATGAGGGAGTTATGAGCGTCTCCGTTGGATCGCGCGATTTGGAAAGATTAACAATCCAGATTGCAAAATGATGATCGAAGAGTTCCAACGTGCTTTTGGCATATCGAACGGTCCTAGAATTATCAAATTCTGGTCCCATTTGGAAGCTTGTCAAGTTAACAGTGCAATGAAGTCAAAATACTCTAAATTTGACCACTGATGAGAGAGTTATGAAGGTTACTATTGGACAGGGAGATGATGGAAAAATTCAGGACTGAGGACTGCGATCCCACTTACCGATGCCCAAATGGTCTCGAAATACAATGATTCCATTCAGGAATGAAAGAGCACTAAAGTACCTTTCTAATGACCAAAAATCAACCCAATCCGACATCTAATGAAGGAGTATGCACGTTTCTGTTGGATCCCGCAATTTGGAAAGATTAACAATCCAAATTACAAAATGATGATCGAAGAGTTCCAACGTGCTTTTGGGATATCGAACGGTCCTAGAATTAGCCAATTATGGTTCGATTTGGAAGCTTGTCAAGTTAATAGTGCAATGAGCTCAAAATAAAACAAAATTTGACCACTGAAGAGAGAGTTAGAAGGTTACTATTGGACCAGAAGATTAAGGAAAAATTCAGGACTGACGACTGCAATCCCACTTACCGATGCCCAAATGGTCTTGAAATATGACGATTCCATTCAGGAATGGAAGAGCACTAAAGTACCTTTCAGATGACCAAAAATTGACCCAATCCGACATCAAACGAGGGAGTTTTGAGCGTCTCCATTGGATCACGCGATTTGGATAGATTAACAATCCAAATTGTAAAATGAAGATCAAGTTGTTCCAACGTGCTTTTGGGATATCGAACGGTCCCAGAATTAGCCAATTCTAGTCCCATTTGAAAGCTTGTCAAGTTAACAGTGCAATGAGCTCAAAATAAAACAAAATTTCACCACTGAAGAGAGAGTTAGAAGGTTACTATTGGACCAGAAGATTAAGGAAAAATTCAGGAGTGACGACTGCGATCCCACTTACCGATGCCCAAATGGTCTCGAAATATGACGATTCCATTCAGGAATGGAAGAGCACTAGAGTACCTATCAGATGACCAAAATCAACCCAATCCGACATCAAACGAGTTATGAGAGTCTATTGGATCGCGCGATTTGGAAAGATTAACAATCCAAATTGTAAAATGATGATCGAAGAGTTCCAATACGCTTTTGGGATATCGAACGGTCCCAGAATTAGCCAATTTTCGTCCCATTTGGAAGCTTGTCAAGTTAATGGTTCAATGAGCTTAAAATAATCTAAATATGACCACTGAAGAGAGAGAGTTATGAAGTAACTATTGGAAAAGAGATGAGGGAAAATTCAGGACTGAAGACTGCGATCCCACTTACCGATATCCAAATGGTCTCGAAATACGACGATTCCATTCAGGAATGGAAGAACACTAAAGTACCTTTCAGATGACCAGAAATCGACCCAATCTTACATCAAACGAGGGAGTTATGAGCGTCTCCGTTGGATAGCCCGATTTGGAAAGATTAACAATCCGTATTGCAAAATGATGATCGAAGAGTTGCAAGGTGCTTTTGGGATATCAAACGGTGCTGGAATTAGCCAATTCTGGTCTCATTTGGAAGCTTGTCAAGTTAACTGTGTAATGAGCTCAAAATATTCTCAATTAGACCACTGAAGAGAGAGTTATGAAGGTTACCATTGGACCAGGAGATGAAGGAAAAATTTAGGATTGATGACTGTGATCCCACTTACCGATTCCAAATCATCACGAAATATGATGATTCCATTTAGGAATGAAAGAGCACTAAAGTACCTTTCAAATGACCAAAAATCAACCCAATCCGACATCAAATGAAGGAGTTTTAATCGTCTCCGTTGGATCGCGCGATTTGGAAAGATTAACAATCCAAATTGTGAATGATGATCGAAGAATTCCAACATGCTTTTGGGATATCAAACGGTCCTAGATTTAGCCAATTTTGGTCCCATTTGGAAGCTCGTCAGGTTAACAGTGCAATGAGCTCAAAATAGAATAAATTTGACCACTGAAGAGAGAGTGTTGAGGCATAAAATAAGCAAAGAACTGAAGAATGGAAAGATCAAGAAAATCAGTTTAAAGATCAAAAAAATCAATTTGAAGATGACTTTGCGCGGGTTCGCGTAAAAAGAATAGATTGCGCTGGATCGCGCAAAGTAAATGGGTTGCGCGGGTTGATCAGTGAAGATAGGTTGCGCGGGGATGATAGATTGCGCGAGACCGTGCAAAGAATATCGATTGCGCTGGTCCGCGCAAAGTGTTTTGCAGAGATATAAAAAATGGCTGGATGATATTTTGTCCCACATCGACCAGAATAGGGATTTACACCAGTGAAGATATCTATAAATACCCCGTTCTTTCTCTCAAAAAGGGGTTAGAAGATTTCACAGTGAAAGAAAGACGAAGAAGAAGATAGAAGGTACAGAGCATTGGGCTCCTGTAGTTTGCGCGGACCCGCGCAAAGGAGCATTGGGCTCCTGTCATTTGCGCGGACCCGCGCAAAGTCTGTAGTTTGCACGGACCGGCGCAAACCGACTGCTAGACAGTCTATAACAGCAATGGGCTGTTATGCTGCTAGAATGGCTAGAGTCTTCAAGTCTTCAAGTCTTCAAGTTCTTCTTGTTCAGGAGAAAAGGAAGAAAAGGTGTATTCCTCCTAAGTTTCAGGAGATGACTGAAATAGCGTTGTTATACTGCCGGAATCTCCGTCCGCTTGAAGACTATTGGTCGATTTGTTTATTCCTCCTAAGTCATAGGAGATGATTGAAATAGCACTGTTATGCTGCCGAAATTTATATTTAACTGCGATAATCATAACTTGCAATGAATTCTTTGTAAACTATCTTAGAATCAAGGGATACTTGAGGATGTAAATGAATTCAGAATCAATAAAATGTGATGATTGTTTCTGTAACTATTTCATTGTTATGTTTGAATAAGATAATTCCCAAATCAAATACTTTTGTCTTCTTGTCGAAACAAAATGGCGACTCCACTGGGGAATTTCATATCTTATTTAACACTAACATTGGGAAAGTTACAAGACTCTCATTACTGTTTTTAGCTTCTTCCAGACGGGAAAATGGCGACTCTCAGTGGGAACATTCTCCCCTTCATCTCTAAGATAGTTTACTTAAACTTCCATATACTAATTTCATGAATGTTTTGTTATTGAAGGTACCCAAATTCAATCACACTACATTGCTAATGGCTAACGTTGCGAGAAAAGTGAACTTCCGATTCACCGCTACTGGATTTGTAATTGAATATGCGCCGAGCCAAACTCCTGAGCATATGAAAGCAAGCACTACAAGCAGGCACAAAGCGACTCAAGTAACAGTGGGAGTTATTTCCGTCTCACCTCAACTACAAGAAAGTGATGAGAATTGGACTTTGGTCCTGTCCAAGAAGACAAAAGCAAAAACTTTAAAGAACCGCAAAGCGAAAGTACTTGTACCAAGAACTAAGGGACCGATCATGCGTAGCATAGCTAGAAGAAAACCTGAGCTCGCCCCTCCGGCAATTTATCCCGAACAAGCTGCTTCGCAGTTCTCGTTGCACGATTTCCCGGCTTTAATCGCTCCAAAGACCAAATGGACAGAGTCGCAGAAAGGCAAAGCACTGATGATAGGATCACCGATGCCTATGTCACCTCAAACAAACTCGCCTATAACTGTATCACCTCGATCGGTTAAAAGCACAGGAAGTACACAAGAATCAAACGAGACTCCAATGTCTCCCCTCTTTATAAGTCCTGTTACGTCAACATACTCGCGTTTTACTCAAAAAACAGCTTCGACAAACAGTCAAGAGGCTGCAGTATATATGGCAGAAACGGGTCAAGGAAATAGGCCATCTACTGAAGAACGTGTTGATCAAATGGTAGAGGCACAAAGAGTGCTAATGGATGAATGCCGGAACCTCAGAGAAGCTCTGGCAACTCTGACACATAATGTAGCCCAAATAGTGGCTCCACCCATGATGGGAGCAACGAATGGACAAGAGAACCAACCTGAAGGCTCTCGTCTGCAAGAGATAGGATCACGAGGATCAGTTCCAGCAGCAAGAGCTATAACGCAAGATGATGTAAGACAAGTCGTCGAAGAAGCAGTCAGAATAGAAAGAGAGCGAGCGAATACCGGTCGTTTCAGATACCGAACACCCTACCCGAGAGAGGTAGGATGTTCCGTTTCCAGCCAATTTTAAGCATCCAGATTTCCAGAAATTTAATGGGGAAGGATCACCAGAAGAACACCTGATGCATTTCATCACCAGCATGGGAAACTTCTCCACAATACCTCAATACTGTTTACGCTTATTTGGATCATCATTGACAAGTAAAGCTTTCAGGTGGTATTCAAAT
Source organism: Magnolia officinalis (assembly GCA_021015155.1). Taxonomy (NCBI): domain Eukaryota; kingdom Viridiplantae; phylum Streptophyta; class Magnoliopsida; order Magnoliales; family Magnoliaceae; genus Magnolia; species Magnolia officinalis. The sequence continues at coordinate 50,650,900 of JAJHSJ010000005.1, read as the reverse complement.
TTAGCACCAGGATCTATACACACATGGGAAGAAATGCAAGATGCTTTCATGTCAAACTTCTTCTCATCAGAACGCGATGTTAGTATCACAGAATTAGCTTCAGTGCGACAGCGAGAAGGAGAACCAATTGAAAAATTCATAGACAGATGGAAGACATTGGGGGCATCGTGTAGGCAGTTGCCGGAAGAAAAGGAATAAGTCAAAATGTGTCTGAACTCTATGGAGACAGGAATTGCGTTCGGACTCACCAGCGCTGATATCGGAACCTTTCGCGATTTGGCTACCAAAGCCCATGCATTGGAATTAATGACTCGTAAGTTGTCAACATTTCATCATGAAACTGTCAGAAGAATACCTGGCAGGACAACCATCAACACCATCGATCGGGATAAGAAAAATCAAGAGGTGAAGGGCTCAAGAGACAAAAGGCCGGAAGGAAAAGAAAACTGGAATCAATCAAGAGACAGATACGGTGGAAAAAAGCTTAGAATGCTCGATTCTCATGAAGGATTTGAGTTTGACAGAGAGGACGTGGTGCCTATGATGCAACAATTGTTAAAAGCAGGTACCCTGGAATTACCGGAACTGAAATGCCCTGAAGATGTGACGAGAACCCGAGAAAGAAACTTTTGCCGTTATCATCGTTAGTGGGACATCCGACAGAAAATTGTTACACGTTAAAGTGCATCATACAGCGAATGATAAATAGAGGAGATATAATAACCAGCGAAAGCAAAGAAAAGAATACAAGGGCGACAGTAAATGTATTGTCAATTGAAGAAAAGACTCGAGGAATGAAAGAGAAGGGAGACCGAAGGCCGATAAGAAACGCGACAATGATTACGTTGCGATTGGGGAAGCAGATAACAAGTTCGGTAAAGCAAAAGGTAGAAATTATAAGGAAAGAAGTAACTGAAAAACAGAACATCAAGGACAGAAGTAAAAATGAAGATACAACGACAAAAGTGGCTTACGATGTAGTTAGTCACTTGAAAGGTATATCTGCACGTTTAAGTATTTATGATGCGCTCAAGTTATCAGAAGAGTTTCGACAGAGTTTGATTCAAGCACTGTCTGATCACGATGTGAGAGAAACTTTACTGACAGAAATGAAGAATGAAAGAAGCAAGGAAAAGGTGGATTGTCTACCAGTAATATCTTTCTTTGATGATGACTTAATTGGTGAAACAGAACATAACAGGCCATTGATGATCGAAGGGTACATTTGCGAAAAGAAGATAAAACGAATCATGATAGACAATGGGTCAGTAGTGAATCTTTTGCCACTTTCCATGATCACTAAATTGGGTTACCGCCGTTCAGATCTGCGCCCCAGCGGAATGATGATACAAGGGTTTAATCAAGATGGACAGCGCAATAAAGTTCCACGTTGCAGCAGAGGTGAAGAATGAAAACACAAGCAATATATATCATGGAGAGTTAGCACCGCAGAATTTGAGAAAATACAGTGCAGTAAGCAAGAAAATCATGAGAAATATGGGTTTTGATTGTGACAAGCCCACTGGATTGAATCATGGGAAAGGAATTCAAATCCCTCTCGGAGTTAATCAAGAAAACGGAGAAAATTCCACGGATTAGGAGCAGAATCATCAGTAAATATGGTATCAGTAAATATGACTCCAGCCGAACAGATATCAGAACAAGATGCTAAGGTAGTCAAGTGTCCTGAAAGCGCTCCAAGACAAATAGAAGATGGGGGACAGCCGACGATAGATGGCTTGCAGGAAATAAATTTGGGAACAGCAGAAGAGCCAAGGAACACATTTATCAGTGTCAGTCTTTCAGATCAGGAATTTGAGAAATATGGCCAGCTTCTCAGAGAAAATAAAGACGTCTTCGCTTGGACATATGAAGAAATGCCAGGATTGGAACCATCTGTAGCAATGCATCGATTAAATATTTCCAAAGAAAAGAAACCAGTAAAGCAAGCACAAAGGCGATTCCACCCAGACCTGATTCCATTAATCGAAAAAGAAGTAAATAAATTAATAAAGGTTGGATTCGTCAGAGAAGTTAAATATCCTAAGTGGATATCAAACATTGTTCCGGTAAAAAAGAAGAATGGGCAGATTAGAGTATGCATCGACTTCAGAGATCTGAATGAAGCATGTCCAAAAGATGACTTTCCTCTCCCGATAACAGAATTATTAATTGATAGCAGTACTCAGTATGCTATTATGTCCTTTATGGACGGATACGCGGGTTATAATCAAATCAGAATGGCACCCGAAGATGAAGAGGCAACGGCTTTCAAAACGCCGCTTGGAATTTATTGTTGTAAAGTTATGCCTTTCGGTCTCAAAAATGCTGGGGCAACATATCAAAGGGCAATGAAAAACATTTTTCAAGATATGATGCATAAACATGTCGAATACTATGTTGATGACTTGGTGGTCAGGTCGGAAGATCATCAAGAACACCGCGAACATTTAGCATCAGTCTTCCGTCGTCTCAGAAAGAAGCAATTAAAAATGAACCCTGCTAAGTGTGCATTTGGAGTATCTTCTGGCAAGTTCCTCGGCTTTGTTGTACGACACAGAGGGATCGAGATTGATCCAGAAAAAATTAAAGCTATTCAAAATATGCCGCCGCCAACGACGTTGAAGGAATTAAAAAGCTTACAAGGAAAATTGGCATACATTCGTCGTTTCATTTCAAATCTCGCAGGAAGGTGTCAGCCATTTTCTCAGTTAATGAAGAAAGATACAGAATTTGTATGGGATCACGCCTGTCAAAATGCATTTGACTCAATCAAGGAATTATTAAGACAGCCGCCGGTGTTAACAGCTCCAATAAAAGGTAAGCCACTTATCTTATATACATCTGTAGCTACAAATTCTTTGGGTGCTTTGTTAGCACAGGTGAACGAAACCGGAAAAGAGACTGCTCTTTATTATCTAAGCCGAACATTGATGGGGGCAGAATGCAATTATTCTTCGATCGAGAAAGAATGTTTGGTGCTGATATTCGCTGTACAAAAGTTGAGGCATTATTGTCTCTCCCATGATATAACTTTGATCTCAAGAGCAGATCGATAAAATTTTTAATGACCAGGCCAATGTTGTCGGGAAGACTAGCCAAGTGGATGTTATTGCTGTCAGAATATACTATTTCATATAAACGAGCGAAAGCAGTAAAAGGACAAGCCATGGTAGACTTCCTCGCAGCACATCCTATAGCAGAAAGTGAAGAAATTAATGACGAATTTCCAGATGAACAGGTTATGTTGGCTGAATCTCAGAATCTTTGGCAAATGTATTTTGATGGTGCTGCTCGAATATCGGGAGCGGGGGCAGGAATAATATTCATTACACCTCAAGGCGATTTATTGCCATATTCCTTCACATTGGGCACCGCATGCACAAACAATGAAGCTGAATACAGAGCTCTTATCATCAGAATGGAAATAGCCCAGCAAATGGAAATAAAATTATTGCATATCTTCGGAGATTCTAAATTGATTGTAAATCAGTTGACAACAGAATTCGAAGTAAGGAAAGAAGAACTTCTGCCCTATTATCGGAAGGCACAAAAGTTGCTTGAACAATTTTGTCATGTGGAAATTAAACACATACCACGCTCTGAGAATGCAAAAGCGGACACTCTAGCCGGTCTGGCAGCAGCTCTGTCCTGCACAAATCGAAGTCCTCTTCAGGTAACTATAGAAGAAAGAAGATTCCTGCCGTCTGCAGAGGTTATCGAAGAAACCGTAGAAATGTTTCCTATATCTTGTCTAGAAGTAATGATAGATGATTGGCGTCAGCCTTTCGTTGATTATCTCAAATATAATATCTTGCCAGAAGATAATGCACAAAGGCCAGATTAAGCAGCGATCGGGCAAATTTGTCATATGCAGTGAAGTATTGTATAGAAAATCTTACAATGGAATGCTGCTGAGATGCTTAGACAAGCAAGAAACAAACCAAATGCTGCGGGGAGCACATTCAGGTGAATGTGGAGCACATCAAGCCGGCCGAAATTTGTGCCATAGAGTACATCAAATGGGTTATTATTGGCCTACTATGTTCAAAGATGCGATAGAATATGCAAGGCGGTGTCATGAATGCCAAATACACGGAGATGTAATACATGTTCCCCCAGAAGACTTACATCAGTCTGTTACTTCCTGGCCTTTCTCAGCTTGGGGACTCGATGTGATTGGTCCTATAAATCCCCCTTCATCTAAAGGAAAACAGTATATTCTGGCAGCAACAGATTATTTCTCCAAATGGACCAAAGCAATTGCCTTGCGTAATGTTAAAGAGACAGATGTGGTCAATTTCATTCGACATGCTATAATATACCGTCATGGTATTCCGAAAAAGATCGTCACTGATAATGGCACCCCTTTTAAAAATAGAGGCATGGAAAAGTTGTGTCAGAAGTTCGGCATCCAGCATTCGTTTTCAACACCTTACTATCCTCCGGCCAATGGATTAGCGGAAGCATTTAACAAAACGATTATCAAAATAATCAAGAAAACGGTGACAGGTAATAAGCGTGATTGGGATAAAAAGTTACAAGAAGCATTATGGGCCTACAGAACTACTCATCGTACAGCAACAGGGGCGACACCTTATTCATTAATCTATGGTATAGAGGCAGTTATCCCAATCAAAATGCAGGTGGCATCACTCAGGATAGCAGTACATCAATCTATAACAGATGATGAAAATGCAAAAATAAGGTTGAAAGAGTTGGATTTGCTCGATGAGAAACGTCTTGAAGCTCAGCAGCGGTTGCAGTCATATCAGGCCAGAATATCGGCTGCATTTGATAAACAGGTTAAATACCGCTCTTTCAAAAAAGGGGATATGGTGTTAATGCTAAAAAGACCTATAGTGATTACTCGCCGAACAGGGGGCAAGTTCGAGCCTAAATGGGACGGTCCATATGTGGTAAAAGAAGTATACTCCAATGGGGCATATAGAATCACAAATCAAGAAGGACAAAGTATCAGTATACTTGTCAACGCCCGTTTCATCAAGAGATACTATCCCTAAAGATAGACATGTGGATTTTGATTCAGAATATTATCAGCATAATGAATCTGTATCAAAAGGGGGCAAGGATGAATAAGATCATGTTCATATATCAACAAAAGAAGATGTGAAGAAAATTCACGAGCGCGTCAATTATCAAGCATCAAATCCAAAAATATGATCATCATCATTGCCACACAAGTTTGACAAATCTTGAAGATTCTCTTGAAGATATTGACAATATTGATATATATTGCTTTACAAGGCATGGATCTTCTGGAAGATATTATCTCAGATGGAAATATCTACTACTACTATACTGGCAATGATGATGATCATAGATATTGTTGCCTTACAAAGATACACCAATCTCAGTTAAAGGGGCAGTATAGCCAAGCCAAATCCTAAAAGAGCTAAATTGAGCAAAATCAAAAAGATCAAGCTCTAAAAAATAAAATAATAAATAAATAAATAAAAAAATGCTCTCAAAGGATCAAGCTCTAAAAGAGCCGGCCAACTATACATAAGACCTATGAAGATCACCATTCGGGTAGCGGCGAGGAGTCAGTGGCCCTAAAAAGCCCGCGAAGACCATCATGCGCACCTATGCGGGCAGCTGACGAAGTCAAGGATTCAAAGCCTAAAAGGCCATAAATCCGCAAAGACTAGTCACCGTAACTCCCATGCCGTCTGTATAGCTTCCGGCAGCGCCACGGGGAACGGATGAAAATGCCTCCTGTGAATGGGCTCGACCTTGCAGACGAAGAAAACAGGGGCCGCAGTGCGAGCTTTATGCCAACCGTGCATAAGACCCTCCAGATCTAGGGTTTGATTTCAGTAGTAACTCGTGAGGAAGGGCTTAAACCTACTCATTGATGGACTGGCGACCCTAGATTTGGTGCCCAAAGGTAGCCTTGCGAGCCCTGCGAACTCTAGAGAGTTACCGTGGCCAACCCTGTGCGTAAAACCAACAGTTCACCGCCCGGTAGCGTCAATGGGCCCCTCTGATGGACCTTGGCCATGAGCTCAAGGCAGTGAAAGCCCAAAAGCGAACTCTAGAGAGTTACAGTGGCCATCACATAAGACCCATAAATGCTCCACTACTCATGAGCTTAAACTGTGTGTGTGCGCACACTCCACTACTCATGAGCTTAAACTGTGTGTGGCTAATTAAATTGAAACTTAGTACCGCCAATTTAAATACTCATATAGAGAATCCAGCACTAACAAAGCATAAAAGGTTTAGAAATTTTAAAGGATATAATGAAATTATTATATAAAGTACGAATATAATTTGATAATGTTAGTATAAATATCATCAACATACAATGAGAAAATGCTATTATAAACATCTCAAAATGCTTTCAAAAAAAAAAAACATGTGCAAAAAAACATGAAAACAAAAATCACATGTTCAAAATTACATGTTTTAAAGATCTTCTGTAATTCCCACTGCTTCCGAATATCTGCGCAAATCTTCTTTCAACTGTGCCTGGGCTATATCATGTTTAGATTTTTCTTCAAGAATAAGTTTCGCTTGATCAGGGACGCCAGCAAGTTTATTCTCCAGAGAAGCAATCATTCCTTTACTTCGAAGTTGCGCGGATTTTTCAATATTAATAGATTTAACATTCGCATGTATCCTTTCTTCAACATCTTGAATGATCAAGGCTTTTTCATGATTCCTTCTCTCCAGTTGAGAAATTTCTTCCTTCAGGGCTGCAATACGATCTTGGATAGTCTTATTTTCATCCATATGAATCTTTAATTGATCTTGAAGAATCATATGCTCTTGTTCAAGTCTAGAAATTGATGAAGCTGTCAGAGAGGGTTGTTCTTGAGATAAAGCCAGCTGCTTCTTGTACTCTAAAATCTCAGGGGCAATTGTAACGTTCTCTACCGACGCCAGAGAAATTACTGAATCGCGAAACTTGAGGAGTGAATCACGCAAAGGAGATATGTTGAGTCTAGCCATCTTGGCGGAGCTTTCCAAAATCTCTATAGCAACATCCAAATCCAACCATTGATCGGGATTTCTGAAGATATGGATTATTGCTAGCAAAGAATGTTTCACCATAAGCATTTTATGAACAGGGATTTTTGCAAAAGATGACAATTCAGAAGTAGTGGCCACAGAATCAGAGCTGGCCGCACCACTGCAAGGATGAGTTCCTATAGTAAAAGAAGAAAGATATTCAAAATATTATTATGAAATATGTAGTCGTGAATGAAGATAATCAGTGCATAAATATGTACCTGTCACCTGGATATGACCTACAGAGGCAGAAGCTCTCTGAGTCATGGAAAGACCAAGTTCCACCATATCAGCAAAAGATGGTGCTCTAGCTTCTGTGCTTGAATCTCTGGTAGTCGGAGTTGGCAAGTCTGTAGTCTCTGTGGGAAATATGATTTCACGAGCCACTACTCTTGGTACTACCAATGGAACTATAGGTGCTCTTGGTGAAGATACCACAAGAGGACTCGCTGAAGAGACAGCACCTATTTCTGCAACTTGAGCACCTAAAAAAGGAGACGCAATGAAAGGGAGACATAAGAATAAAATAATAAATTATTAAAATATAGATAGATATGCATGTGGAAATTAAATCTCCTTTACCTGGTGAATACCCATATTCGCCATAATCTAAAGGTTCTTCCTCATTTTCTTCAGTTGCAGGAGATTTAGCAGGATCATTCACACCGAGAAGAGTCTTAACGGTTGCAGGGGAAGATTCCATCTCGACCTCTTTCGCAGCTGTTTCTTCATCTCCATCAATGTCAACTTCGCCTTCTTCAAAGTCATTATCTTTATCTTCACAGCCGTCGCTATCCTCGCTGTCTTCATATTGTGAAGATTCAGCAGTATCTGACGATGAAGCTGAACTCTCATCTTCCAAAATTTCTTCATCAGCTTCTTCAATGACAACCTGCTTCCCTTTGTAAGAAACGGGTTGACTGCTCTCCGGTACAGGCTCTTGGACTGTAGGAGAAGCGGATGCTTGGCGGGTCCTTTCTGGAAGAACAGGGGATGATGTTTGCAAACGCATTTTTGATCTAGTCATTGGAGAAGATGGACTAGGACCAAGGGTTTGTGGAGGAGATATGGAAGTACCAATAGCTGGTCCTTCTTGAACCGCTGCAGTCTCTGCAGGAATTGGAGAAGATGTATCAGCATCGTTTGCAGCTTGGTTTGAAAAATTCCGACGAGATTTTTCAAATTCTCTCAGAACTCCGTGAGCAAACCAGCCATCCAAGGTGTTGATAGGCTTGATTTCACGGATGGGGTCTTCCAAGGATATCTTCCTACAAATTTCCCCCGGATGGAAAGCATGGCTCTTTTCTGGAACATAGCCTATTCCGCTCTCTAAATTTCTGCCCTTCAGCCTGGGCGGATGAAGAAAGATAGAAGAATCCACTGGCAAGCATTTAGTGACCAGGTATGATTGGTGATCCCACCATCGCATCCAGCTATATGATGTCCGGACTATGCGATTACAGCCTGGAATTACGAAAAGAGATCCAACACAGCCATTCAATAGTTGTTTCCATATCATGGCCCAGTTAAGAGGACCAGTTCCATAACAACGCATTTTTCTAGTAACCAACCCGCAGTCTTGAGGCACAGTTTGATCATAACCAAATTGACGAGCAAAGCGACTGGGGTAGTAGGGTTCTCTCCAAAATTTTGTTCCTTCCCGAAGAGGTAAACTGCATGAGCGAATAGAAAAGAAGAAAGCTCTCTCTGCTGCAGTAAGTGTTTCTTGGTCCACCATATCTATATCTTCATCTCGAATTTTATTGGCAACCCACTCATACGCTCTTTTTGCCATTGCTCTTTGCTGAAAGAACCAGAGTGGAAGGTGAGAAGGATGAGTGTATGCTTGCTCTGGAGCTTCAAAAGTCCAAGGAAAATAGACCCCTAGCCATCCTGTGATGTAATGCCAAGAAGTATGTGCAGACGAGGCTCCAAGAATAGGATCTTTCACATGGGTAGCTACCTCTCCAAGGGCCCTATAAATAGAGCATAATACTGGAGGAGCAATGGAGTATTTATGGCCTTCTGCCAAAGCGCCAGCTACAGTGAAGACAGTAGGACGAACAACGTCTGCCCATTTAGAACTAGGCAATACGACCAAACTCAGCCAATAGGCTAAGAAAGCTGCAAGTTCTCCGAAGGAGCTATATTCCGGCCTTCCCTTTATTATGCCTCGAAGCTTTGTCAGTTCCTTGGATTGACAGTCACGAAATCTTCAAAGAAAAAATAAAAAGAGAGGGTGAATATGGAGAAATTGCCAATATAAGGAGAAAGTTGATTATCAAATTAATAAATACCTGAGGCCTCTGGAAAAATGTGCTAGCCACTGCAAAGGGGGGATCTTGTGAAAACTGGGAAATTTACTCATCTCCTTGAACAGTTCAATAGTAGTTTCAGAGATCGAAGGTTTGCGATCAGAGAGGATACAAAGGCCAGTTCCCTATTGGTTGGAATAAATTCATCGTAGAATTTACCTGTTATAGGGAGACCGGCTATGCGGTGAAGATCCCAAAGTGTTATGCTCATTTCACCATAGGGCAAGTGGAAAGAGTTGGTTGTGGGCGACCAGTACTCAAGGAAACCTTTCAGTACAGTAGGTTCCCTACAGAAGTATTTAGAAGTCACTTCTATAGCATCATAAAGACCGATTTTTGCAAGTGTGCTCGTATGCTTCAATAAAATAGCTTCCGCCCAATCAGAGTAATAGCGTCGAGCAGTTAACAGGCATCTGATGCGAAATTCTGCTTGTCCCCAGAGTGGTTCCCGATCTCGGAAACGTTGCCGGACTGTTTCATAAAAATGTGAAGGAAATAGGTCGTGAGGGCTATGGAAAGGAGCTAAGAAAATCATGGGATGAATTTCTCCTATCCTTTGACGCGGCTTCTGTGTTTGAATGATTCCTTCAAGAATCCTGGGTTCTCTGGTGGCCCATGATTCAGTATACATCAACCTTTCGCCATGAACACAATCCTTGGGTTCACAGTCAAGCATGGACTAATGGCGATAGACATTGATGGGAATTTTGTCATGCCTTCTGAATGAGGGTTGTCAAATTTCATAACACCTTCAACAACCCGTACTGAATCCCATGAATTCTGAAGCCTCTTCTTCTTGTGGTCTTCGATCTTCTCTGCAAATTCTTTCACCTTATTGCGGCGAGTTTTCTTCGAACGAGAAGCCGGAGGAGTGTCTTCACGAAGAGGGGGTCTTTCACTATCAGTACGAATGTGATTCGTGGTCTTTAACCACTCATCCCAATCGTATTCTCTACCATGCTTTGGCGGACATTTGATATCTCCTAAAGATATGGATCTATGGATGGGGGATGGAAGAGATTTGATACGGTCAGAAAAGTCAAAGGTTGGAAGAACAGGTTCTTTGAAATAAGGAGTCCTAGAGGTGGTCTTTGTTCTTTAGCAGGAGGTTGATCGGAAGAAGGTTGGTCGGAAGGAGGGCGAGCTGTTTGTTTTATACGAGCCATGAAAATAAGTCAAAGAAAGGAAGATAAAGGTCGGAATAAGAAAGGAAGAAAGAAGAAAATGGCTAAGTGGTTGGAGACAGTTCAAAAAAAAATTGGTTAAGTACGAAGTACTTTGCGCGAGTCCGCTCAAAGTCAAAGGTTTGCGCGGAAAATCCCCAAGTTCAAAAGACTCCGCGCAAAGTGAAATGGTTTACGCGGGTTCGCGCAAAGTAAAAGGTTTGCGCGGGAGAAAATCGCCAGAGCAAAAGGGTTCGTGCAAATGACTAAGTCGTTGGACTATTTATAGGATTCATGGCCGAGCACGGTACACGACCGAGCTTTGCGCGGGGTCGCGCAAACCCTAGAAAATGAATGGTTTTTTTATTCTTTTCTTTGATTTCTAAAAAAATAAAGAACGGATCAAGGGGGCATCTGTTGAGGCATAAAATAAGTAAAGAACTGAAGAAAGGAAAGATCAAGAAACCCAGTTTAAAGATCAAAGAAATCAATTTGAAGATGACTTTGCGCGGGTTCGCGCAAAGAGAATAGATTGCGCTGGATCGCGCAAAGTAAATGGGTTGCGCGGGTTGATCAGTGAAGACAGGTTGCGCGGGGATGATAGATTGCGCGAGACCGCGCAAAGAATATCGATTGCGCTGGTCCGTACAAAGTGTTTTGCAGAGATATAAAAAATGGCTAGATGATATTTTGTCCCACATCGACCAGAATAGGAATTTACACCAGTGAAGATATCTATAAATACCCCGTTCTTTCTCTCAAAAAGGGGTTAGAAGATTTCAGAGTGAAAGAAAGACGAAGAAGAAGATAGAAGGTGCAGAGCATTGGGCTCCTGTAGTTTGCGCGGACCCGCACAAAGGAGCATTGGGCTCCTGTCGTTTGCGCGGACCCGCGCAAAGTCTGTAGTTTGCGCGGACCGGCGCAAACCAACTGCTAGACAGTCTATAACAGCAATGGGCTGTTATGCTGCTAGAATGGCTAGTCTTCAAGTCTTCAAGTCTTCAAGTTCTTCTTGTTCAGGAGAAAAGGAAGAAAAGGCGTATTCCTCCTAAGTTTCAGGAGATGACTGAAATAGCGTTGTTATACTGCTGGAATCTCCGTCCGCTTGAAGACTATTGGTCGATTTGTTTATTCTCCTAAGTCATAGGAGATGATTGAAATAGCACTGTTATGCTGCCGAAATTTATATTTAACTGCGATAATCATAACTTGCAATGAATTCTTTGTAAACTATCTTAGAATCAAGGGATACTTGAGGATGTAAATGAATTCAGAATCAATAAAATGTGATGATTGTTTCTGTAACTATTTCATTGTTATGTTTGAATAAGATAATTCCCAAATCAAATACTTTTGTTTTCTTGTCGAAACAGAGAGTTATTGGACCAGGAGATGAAGGACAAATTGAGGACTAAAGACCGTGATCCCACTTACCGATGCTCAAATGGTCTCGAAATACGACGATTCCATTCAGGAATGGAAGGACACTAAAGTAACTTTTAGTTGACCAAAAATTGACCCAATCCGACATCAAATGAGGGAGTTATGAGCGTCTCCGTTGGATCGCGCAATTTGGAAAGATTAACAATCCAGTACAATATTGTACCTTCTACTCTACACCAGTGTTTCAAATACTATAAGGATGGAATGCAGTGTAAAGTAATGGCTGATGCAAAACCCTATACAGAAGCTGAGTCTTTCTTTACGGATGCTAGCTATTATAGATGTTTCTCCAAAGAAGTGGGAAATGATGATGGAAAGAGAGTCTTAAAAGATCTCCAAATGAATAAAGTTAGAGAAGAAAGGGTGGAATCTCCTGGGACTACAGAAGCAAGAAAAAAGTTCTATTTTGTACCAAAGCGCCTGAGACAACCGGGACAACCGCCGTTGACATTGTTGTCAACAGAACAGCTGAAAGTCTTACAGTCCAATTACACAATGCCTTTACCCAATATCGAAAGATGTAAACCATTTGCAGCCGCCCCAGGAACATTTCAAGTCAGAGCCAGTGCTAAATATCCTGAAGCAATAGAGTTTCACGCTACATCAGAGGTGAAGAATGAAAACACAAGCAATATATATCATGGAGAGTTAGCACCGCAGAATTTGAGAAAATACAGTGCAGTAAGCAAGAAAATCATGAGAAATATGGGTTTTGATTGTGACAAGCCCACTGGACTGAATCATGGGAAAGGAATTCAAATCCCTCTCAGAGTTAATCAGGAAAAATGGAGAAAATTCCAAGGATTAGGAGCAGAATCATCAGTAAATATGGTATCAGTAAATATGACTCCAGCCGAACAAATGTCAGAACAAGATACTAAGGTAGTCGAGTATCCTGAAACCGCTCCAAGACAAATAGAAGACGGGGGGCAGCCGACGATAGATGGCTTGCGAGAAATAAATTTGGGAACAGCAGAAGAGCCAAGGAACACATTTATCAACGTCAGTCTTTCAGATCAGGAATTTGAGAAATATGGCCAACTTCTCAAAGAAATTAAAGACGTCTTCACCTGGAATATGAAGAAATGCCGGGATTGGAACCCTCTGTAACAATGCATCGATTAAATATCTCCAAAGAAAAGAAACCAGTAAAGCAGGCACAAAGGCGATTCCACCCAGACCTGGTTCCATTAATCGAAAAAGAAGTAAATAAATTAATAAAGGTTGGGTTCATCAGAGAAGTTAAATATCCCAAGTGGATATCAAATATTGTTCCAGTGAAAAAGAAGAATGGGTAGATTAGAGTATGCATTGACTTCAGAGATCTGAATGAAGCATGTCCAAAGGATGACTTCCCTCTCCCGATAACAGAATTATTAATTGATAGCACTACTCAGTATGCTATTATGTCCTTTATGGACGGATACGCAGGTTATAATCAAGTCAGGATGGCACCCGAAGATGAAGAGGCAACGGCTTTCAGAACGCCGCTTGGAATTTATTGTTATAAAGTTATGCCTTTCGGTCTCAAAAATGCTGGGGCAACATATCAAAGGGCGATGAAAAATATTTTTCAAGATATGATGCATAAACATGTTGAATGCTATGTTGATGACTTGGTGGTCAGGTCGAGAGATCATCAAGAACACCGCGAACATTTAGCATCAGTCTTCCGTCGGCTCAGAAAGAAGCAACTAAAGATGAACCCTGCTAAGTGTGCATTTGGAGTATCTTCTGGCAAATTCCTTGGCTTTGTTGTACGACACAGAGGGATCGAGATTGATCTAGAAAAAATCAGGGCTATTCAAAATATGCCGCCATCAACGACGTTGAAGGAATTGAAAAGCTTGCAAGGAAAATTGGCATACATTCGCCGTTTCATTTCAAACCTCGCAGGAAGGTGTCAGCTATTTTCTCGGTTAATGAAGAGAGATATAGAATTTGTATGGGATCACGCCTGTCAGAATGCATTTGACTCAATTAAGGAATTATTGAAACAGCCGCCGGTGTTAACAGCTCCAGTGAAAGGTAAGCCACTTATCTTATACACATCTGCAGCTACAAATTCTTTGGGTGCTTTGTTGGCACAGGTAAACGAAGCTGGAAAAGAGACTGCTCTTTATTATCTAAGCCGAACATTGATAGGGGCAGAATGCAATTATTCCTCGATCGAAAAAGAATGTTTGGTGCTGATATTCGCTGTACAAAAGTTGAGGCATTATGTCTCTCCCATGATATAACTCTGATCTCAAGAGCAGATCCGATAAAATTTTTGATGACCAGGCCAATGTTGTCAGGAAGACTAGCCAAGTGGATGTTATTGCTATCAGAATATACTATTTCGTATAAACCGGCGAAAGCAGTAAAAGGACAAGCTATGGCAGACTTCCTCGCAACGCATCCTATAACAGAAAGTGAGGAAATCAATGACGAATTCCCAGATGAACAGGTTATGTTGGCTGAATCTCAGAATCTCTAGCAAATGTATTTTGATGGTGCTGCTCGAATATCGGGAGCGGGGGTAGGAGTGATATTCATTACGCCTCAAGGCGATTTATTACAATACTCCTTCACATTGGGCACCGCATGCACAAACAATGAAGCTGAATACAGAGCTCTTATCATCGGAATGGAAATAGCCCAGCAAATGGAAATAAAATTATTGCATATCTTCAGAGATTCTAAATTGATTGTAAATCAGTTGACAACAGAATTCGAAGTAAGGAAAGAAGAACTCCTGCCTTATTATCGGAAAGCGCAACAGTTGCTTGAACAGTTTTGTCATGTGGAAATTAAACACATACCACGGTCTGAGAATGCAAAAGCGGATGCTTTAGCCGGTCTGGCAGCAGCTCTGTCCTGCATAAATTGAAGTCCTCTTCAGGTAACTATAGAAGAAAGAAGATTCCTGCCATCTACAGAGGTTATCGAAGAAACCGTTGAAATGTTTCCTATATCTTGTCTAGAAGTAATGATAGATGATTGGCGTCAGCCTTTCGTTGATTATCTCAAGTATAATATCTTGCCAGAAGATAATGCACAAAGACAGCAGATTAAGAAGCGATCGGGCAAATTTGTCATATGCAGCGAAGTATTGTATAGAAAATCTTACAATGGAATGCTGTTAAGATGCTTAGACAAGCAAGAAGCAAACCAAATGCTGCGAGAGGCACATTCAGGTGAATGCGGAGCGCATCAAGCCGGCCGAAATTTATGCCATAGAGTGCATCGAATGGGCTATTATTGGCCTACTATGTTCAAAGATGCGATAGAATACGCAAAGCGGTGTCATGAATGCCAAATACACGGAGATGTAATACATATTCCCCCAGAAGACTTACATCAGTCTGTTGCTTCTTGGCCTTTCTCTGCTTGGGGACTCGACGTGATTGGTCCTATAAATCCACCTTCATCTAAGGGAAAACAGTATATTTTGGCAGCAACAGACTATTTCTCCAAATGGACCAAAGTAATTGCCTTGCGTAGTGTTAAAGAGAAAGATGTGGTCAATTTCATCCGGCATGCTATAATATACCGTCATGGTATTTCGAAAAGGATCGTCACTGATAATGGTACCCCTTATAAAAATAGAGGCATGGAAAAATTGTGTCAGAAATTCAGCATCCAACATTCGTTTTCAACACCTTACTATCCTCTGGCCAATGGATTAGCAGAGGCGTTTAATAAAACGATTATTAAAATAATGAAAAAGACGGTGAAGGACAATAAGCGCGATTGGGATGAAAAGTTACAAGAAGCATTATGGGCCTACAGGACTACTCATCGTACAGCAACAGGGGTGACACCGTATTCATTAATCTATGGTATGAAGGCAGTTATCCCAATCGAAATACAGCTGGCATCACTCAGAATAGCAATGCATCAGTCTATAACGGATGATGAAAATGCAAAAATAAGACTGAAAGAATTGGATTTGCTCGATGAAAAACATCTTGAGGCTCAGCAACGGTTGCAGTCATATCAAGCTAGGATATCGTCTGCCTTTGATAAACAGGTTAAATATCGCTCTTTCAAAAAAGGGGATTTGGTGCTAATGTTGAAAAGACCTATAGTGATCACTCACCGGACAGGGGACAAGTTCGAGCCTAAATGGGACGGTCCATATGTAGTAAAAGAAGTATACTCCAATGGGGCATATAGAATTGCAAATCAAGAGGGACAGGGTGTCAGTATACCTGTCAACGCCCGCTTCATCAAAAGATACTACCCTTGAAGATAGACATGCTAATTTTGACCCAGAATATTATTGGCATAATGATTCTGCATCAAAAGGGGGCAAGAATGAATAAGATCATGTCTATATGTCAACAAAAGAGGCTATGAAGAAAAAGTTCATGAGCATATCAACTATGTTAGCAAGCATTTAAAAAAAAAAAAAAGAGTATATATGATCGTCATCATCACCAAAAAGGTCTGACAAAGTCAATATCATCTTGAAGATTCTCTTGAAGATATTGACAAGATAAATATTATTGCCTTTTGCCTTACAAGGCACGGGTCTTCTTGAAGATATTTTGGAAATATCTACTATACTGGCAATGATGATCATAAATATTATTGCCTTACAAGGCACGGATCTTCTTGAAGATACTATCAAAAGCAAGGATATATCAATATCAGTTAAAGAGGCAGTATAGCCAAGCCAAATCAAAAAGATCAAGCTCTCAAAAAAAAAAAAAAAAAAAAAAAAGGGCTCTCAAAGGATCAAGCTCTAAAAAAAAAGAGCCAGCCAACTATACGTAAGACCTATGAAGATCGCCATTCGGGCAGCGGCGAGGAGTCAGTGGCCCTAAAAAGCCTGCGAAGACCATCGTGCGCACTCATGCGGGCAGCTGACGAAGTCAAGGATTAAAAGCCTAAAAGGCCATAAATCCGCGAAGACTAGTCACCGTAACTCCCATGCCGTCTGTATAGCTTCCGGCAGCGCCATGGGGAACGGATGAAAATGCCCTCCCGTGAATGGGCTCGACCTTGCAGACAAAGAAAATAGGGGCCGCAGTGCGAGCTTTATGCCAACCGTGCGTAAGACCCTCCAGGTCTAGGGTTTGATTTCAGTAATAACTTGTGAGGAAGGGCTTAAACCTACTCATTGATGGACTGACGACCCTAGATTTGGTGCCCAAAGGTAGCCTTGCGAGCCCTGCGAACTCTAGAGAGTTACCGTGGCCAACCCTGTGCGTAAAACCAACAGCTCACCGCCTGGTAGCGTCAATGGGCCCCTCTGATGGACCTTGGCCGTGAGCACAAGGCAGTGAAAAGTCCAAAAGCGAACTCTAGAGAGTTACAGCGGCCATCACATAAGACCCATAAATGCTCCACTACTCATGAGCTTAAACCGTGTGTGTACGCACGCTCCACTACTCATGAGCTTAAACCGTGTGTGTGCGCACGCTCCACTACTCATGAGCTTAAATGTGTGTGGCTAATTAAATTGAAACTTAGTACCGCCAATTTAAATACTCACATAGAGAATCCCGCACTAACAGAGCATAAAAGGTTTGAAAATCATAAAGGATGTAAGGAAATTATTATATAAATATAAATATAATCTGATAATATTAGCACAAATGTCATCAGCATGCAATGTGAAAAATGCCATTATAAACATCTCAAAATGCTATCATAAAAACATATGTGAAGCCAAATAAATTATGTCCAAGAAATATGAAAGCAAAAAAAATAAAAAATAAAAAATCACATGTTCAAAATTACATGCTTAAAGATCTTCTGTAATCCCCACTGCTTCTGAATATCTGCGCAAATCTTCTTTCAATTGTGTCCGAGCTGCATCATGTTTAGATTTTTCTTCAAGAATAAGCTTTGCTTGATCAGGAACACCAGCAAGTTTATCCTCCAAAGAAGCAATCATTTCTTTTCCTTGAAGTTGTGCCAATTTTTCAATATCAATGGATTGAGCATTTGCCCGTATCTTCTCTTCAACATCTTGAATGACTAAGGCTTGCTCATGATTCTTTCTCTCCAGTTGAGAGATTTCTTCCTTCAGAATTGCAATACGATCTTGGATAATCGCTCTTTCATCAATATAAGTCTTTAGTTGATCCTGAAGAATCATATGCTCTTGTTCAAGTTTAGAAATTGATGAAGGCGTCAGAAAGGCTTGTTCTTGAGATAAAGCCAGTTGCTTCCTGTACTCTGAAATTTCAGGAGCAATTGTAACATTTTCTGCTGATGCCAAAGAAATTACTGACTCACGAAATTTGAGGAGTGAATCACGCAAAGGAGATATGTTGATTCTAGCCATCTTGGCAGAGCTCTCCAGAATCTCTATAGCAACATCCAAATCCAACCACTGATCAGGATTTCTGAAAATATGGGCTATTGCTAACAAGGAATGTTTCACCATAAGCATTTTATGAATAGGAATCTTCGCAAAAGACGACAGTTCAGAAGTAGTGGCCACAGAATCAGAACTGGCCGCACCACTGCAAGAAGGAGCTCCTATAGCAAAAGAAGAAGAATATTCAAAATATTATTATGAAATATGTAGTCTTGAGTAAAATAATCAGTGCATATATGTGTACCTGTTACAGGAATGCGACTAACAGAAGGAGAAGCTCTCTGAGTCATGGAAAGACTACGTTTCACCATATCAGCAAGAGATGGTGCTCTAGCTTCCGTGCTTGAATCTCTGGTAGCCGGAGTTGGCAAGTCTGTAGTTTCTATTGGAAATATGATTTCACGAGCCACTACTCTTTATACTACCAATGGAACTACAGGTGCTCTTGGTGAAGTTACCACGAGAGGGTTCACTGAAGAGATATCACCTATTTCTGCAACTTGGGCACCTAAAAAAGGGAGACATAATAATTCTAAATAAATAATAGTTGTTAAAATATAGATAAATATATCTATATGAAAGTTAAATCTCCTTTACCTGGTGAATACCCATATTCGCCATAATATAAAAGTTCCTCCTCATTTTCCTCAGCTGCAAGAGATTTAGCAGGAACATTTACACCAGGAAGAGTCTTAACGGTTGCAGGGGAAGATTCCATCTCAACTTCTTTCACAGCTGTTTCCTCATCTCCGTCAATGTCAACTTCGCCTTCTTCAAAGTCATCATCTTTATCTTCACAGCTGTCGCTATCCTCGCCGTCTTTATATTGTGAAGATTCAGTAGTATCTGACGATGAAGCTGAACTCTCATCTTCCAAAATTTCTTCATCAGCTTCTTCAATGACAACTTGCTTCCCTTTGTAAGAAACGGGTTGGCTGCTCTCTGGTACAGGCTCTTGGATTGTAGGGGAAGCGGATGCTTGGCGGGTCCTTTCTGGAAGAATAGGGGATGATGTTTGCAAACGCGTTTTTGATCCAGTCATTGGGGAAGATGGACTAGGACCAAGGGGTTGTGGAGGAGATATGGAAGTACCAATAGTTGGTCCTTCTTGAACAGCTGCAGTCTCTACAGGAATTGGAGAAGATGTACCTTCAGCATTGTCTGCAGCTTGGTTTGAAAAATCCCGACGAGATTTCTCAAATTCTCTCAAAACTCCGTGAGCAAACCAGCCATCTAAGGTGTTGATAGGCTTGATTTCACGGATGGGGTCTTCCAATGATATCTTCATACAAATTTCCCCCGGATGGGAAGCATGGCTCTTTTCTGGAACATAGCCGATTCCGCTCTCTAAATTTCTGCCCTTCGGCCTGGGCGGATGAAGAAAGATAGAAGAATACACTGGCAAGCATTTAGTGACCAAGTATGATTGGTGATCCCACCATTGCATCCAGCTATATGATGTACGGACTATGCGAGCACGGCCTGGAATTATGAAAAGAGATCCAACACAGCCATTCAGCAGTTGTTTCCATATCATGGCCCAGTTAAGAGGACCAGTTCCATAACAGGGCATTTTTCTAGTAACCAGCCCGCAGTCTTGAGGCACGGTTTGATCATAAATAAATTGACGAGCAAAGCGACTGGGGTAGTAAGGTTCTCTCCAAAATTCTGTTCCTTCCCGAAGAGGTAAACTGCATGAGCGAATAGAAAAGAAGAAAGCTCTCTCTGCTGCAGTAAACGTTTCTTGGTCCACCATATCTTTATCTTCAGTGTAGCGATAAAGGCGGAACTGAAAGAAGTTTATCTGGTCGTCATCTCGAATTTTATTGGCAACCCACTCATATGCTCTTTTTGCCATCGCTCTTTGCTGAAAGAACCAAAGTGGAAGGTGAGAATGATGAGTATATGCTTGCTCCGGAGCCTCAAAAGTCCAAGGAAAATAAACTCCAAGCCACCCCGTAATATAATGCCAAGAAGTATGTGCAGACGAAGCTCCAAGAGTAGGGTCTTTTACGTGGGTAGCTACTTCTCCAAGAGCCCTGTAAATAGAACATAATACTGGAGGAGCAAGAGAGTATTTATGGCCTTCCGCTAAAGCACCAACTACAACAAAGACGCTTGGACGAACAGCATCTGCCCACTTGGAGCTGGGCAATATGACCAAACTTAGCTAGAAAGCTAAGAACGCTGTAAGTTCTCCAAAAGAGCTATATTCTGGTCTTCCTCTTATTTCATCTCGAAGCTTCGTTAGTTCTTTAAAGTGACAATCACGAAATCTTCAAAGAAAGAATAAAGATGAAGAGGTTAATATGCAGGAACGGCTAAATAAGCAAGAATATAAAGAAGAAGTCGATTATCAGATTGATAAATACCTGAGACCCCTAGAGAAATGAGCTAGCCATTGCAGAGGGGGAATTTTGTGGAAGCTGGGAAATTTGCCCATCTCTTTGAACAGTTCTATGGTAGTCTCAGAGATGGAAGGCTTGCGGTCTGGAGAAGATACAAAGGCCAATTCTCTGTTTGTAGAAATGAATTCATCATAGAATTTTCCTGTTATTGTAAGACCGGCTATACGATGAAGATCCCAAAGCGATATGCTCATTTCACCATAAGGTAAATGGAAGGAGTTGGTTGTAGGCGACCAGTATTCAAGGAAGCCTTTCAGTATATTGGGTTCCCTATAGAAGTGTTTGGAGGTCACTTCTATGGCATCATAAAGGCCAATCTTTGCAAGAATGCTCGTATGCTTCAGCAATATAGCCTCCACCCATTCAGAGTAATAGCGGCGAGCAGTTAACATGCCTCTGATGCAGAATTCTGCCTGTCCCCAGAGTTGTTCTCGATCTCTAAAGCGTTGTCGAACTGTCTCATAAAAATGAGAAGGAAAGAGATCATGAGGATTGTGAAAAGGAACTAAGAATATCATGGGATGAGCTTCCCCTATCCTTTGTCGTGGTTTTTGTGTCTGAATGACTTCCTCAAGGATTCGGGGCTCTCTTGATGCCCATGATTCAGTATACATCAACCTTTCGCCATGAACGCAATCTTTAGACTCACAGTCAAGCATGGACTGATGGCGGTATACTTTGATGGGAATAATCGTCATGCCCTCCACATGAGGGTTGTCAAATTTCATAACGCCTTCAACAACTCGTACCGAGTCCCATGAGTTTTGAAGTCTCTTCCTCTTATGTTCCTTAATTTTCTCTGCGAACTCTCTCGCCTTATTCCGGCGAGTTTTCTTTGGACGAGAAGCAGAGGGAGTGTCTTCACGAAGGGGTGGTCTTTCACTATCAGTACGAATGTGAGCCGCAGTCTTTAACCATTCATCCCAATCGTATTCCCTGCTGTGCTTCGGGGGACATTTGATATCTCCTAATGATATGGATCTATGAATGGGGGAAGGCAAAGATCTAATGCGGTCAAAAAAGTCGAAGGTGGGAAGAACAGGCTCTTTAAAATAAGCAGGATTTCTGGAAGTGGTCTTTGTTCGCTTGGCAGGAGGTTGATCAGAAGAAGGTTGATCGGAAGGAGGGTGAGCTGTTTGTTTTATACGAGCCATGAAAATAAGTCAAAGAAAGGAAGATAAATGATAGAGTAAGAAAGGAAGAAAGAAGAAAATGGCTAAGTGTTGGAAACAGTTCAAAAGAAATTGGCTAAGTACGAAGTAGTTTGTGCGGGTCCGCGCAAAGTAAAATGTTTGCGCGGAAAATCTCCAAGTTCAAAGGACTTCGCAAAGTGAAATGGTTTACGCGGGTTCACGCAAAGTAAAAGGTTTGCGCGGGAGAAAATCGCCAGAGCAGAGTTTCGCCAGAGCAGAAAGGGTTCGTGCAAATGACTAAGTTGTTGAACTATTTATAGGATTCGTGGCCGAGCACGGTGCTCGACCGAGCTTTGTGCGGGGTCGCGCAAACCCTAGAAAATGAATGGTTTGATCCTTTTTCTTTGATTTTCTGAAAAAACAAAGAACAGATCAAGGGGGCATCTGTTGAGGCATAAAATAAGCAAAGAAGTGAAGAAAAGAAATATCAAGAAAATCGGTTTAAAGATCAAAGAAATCAGTTTGAAGATGACTTTGCGCAGGTTCGCGCAAAGTGAATTGATTGCGCAGGACCGCGCAAAGTAAATAGGGTTGCGCGGGTTGATCAGTGAAGACAGATTGCGCGGGTTGATCAGTGAAGACAGATTGCGCGGGAATAATAGGTTGCGCTGGACCGCGCAAAGCATGTCGTTTGCACGGGTCCGTGCAAAGTGTTTTACGGAGGTATAAAAATGGTTGGATGTTATTTTTGTCCCACATCGACCAGAACAGAGATTTACACCAGTAAAAATGTCTATAAATATCCCATTCTTTCTCTCAAAAGGGGTTAGAAGATTTCAGAGTGGAAGAAAGACGAAGAAGAAGACAGAAGGTGCAAAGGAGCATTGGGCTCATATAGTTTACGCGGACCCGCGCAAAGGAGCATTGGGCTCCTGTAGTTTGCGCGGACCCGCGTAAAGCATGTAGTTTGCGCAGACCTACGCAAACCGACTGCTGGACAGTCTATAACAGCAATGGGCTGATTATGCTGCTAGAATGGCTAGAGTCTTTAAGTCTTCAAGTTCTTCTTGTTCAGGAGAAAAGGAAGAATCATCGACGAAAAGGCGTATTCCTCCTAAGTTTCAGGAGATGACTGAAATAGCGCTGTTATGCTGCCGGAATCTTCGTCCTCTTGAAGACTATTGGTCGATTTGTCTATTCCTCCTAAGTCATAGGAGATGATTGAGATCAGCACTGTTATGCTGCCGAAATTTATATTTAACTGCGATAATTGTAACTTGCAATGAATTCTTTGTAAACTATCTTAGAATCAAGGGATACCTGAGGATGTAAATGAATTCAGAATCAATAAAGTGTAATGATTGTTTCTATAACTATTTCATTGTTATATTTGAATAAGATAATTCCCAAATCAAATACTTTTGTTTTCTTGTCGAAACAAGAAGCACTTTCTGATGAAAACTGGACAGTTGCGATGCAGGAAGAACTTAATCAGTTTATCAGAAATGATGTCTGGTACCTTGTTCCGAGACCTAAAGATAAACATATTATTGAAACAAAATGGATTTTCAAAAACAAGTCTGATGGACTTGGAAATATTATTCGAAATAAAGCAAGGCTAGTTGTACAGGGGTACACACAAATTGAAGGTATTGACTATGATAAAACCTTTGCCCCTGTAGCTTGTCTTGAATCAATCAGACTTTTTATTTCCATTGCTTGCTTTAGGAAGATTAAAATTTACCAAATGGATGTAAAGAGTGCCTTTTTGAATGGTGATTTACATGAAGAGGTATATGTTGAACAACCTACAGCGTTTGAAGACCCTAAGTTTACTGATCATGTGTATCGTCTTAAAAAGGCTCTCTATGGTCTGAAACAAGCTCCCAGAGCATGGTATGAAAAACTGACTAAGTTTTACCGAGTCATAATTTTCAGATGGGAAGTGTTGATAAGACGCTCTTTGTTAAGAAACATAACAATGATATTCTAATGGTTCAAATATATGTTGATGATATTATTTATGGATCAACCTATACTAACATAATTGTTGAGTTTGCAGATTTAATGAAATCAAAGTTCGAAATGAGCATGGTTGGGGAATTAAATTATTTCCTAGGGTTGCAAGTGAAACAACAACCTGATGGAATTTTTATCCCTCAAACCAAATATGCTCTGAACTTAATTAAGAAGTTTGGATTTGAGAATGGTAAAAATTTTGATACTCCTATGAGTACAACTTTGAGACTCTCAAAAGACTCTACAGGTAAAGATGTGAATCCTAAATTGTATCGTAGTTTGATTGGTAGTTTGCTTTACTTAACTACAAGTAAACCAGATATCGCTTTGAGTATTAGTATTTGTGCTCGTTATTAGTCAAATCCTAAAGAATCTCACTTAACTGCTGTTAAGCGGATTATGCGATATGTCTCAAGTTCTGCTAAACTGGGTCTCTGGTATCCTCATGAGACTAGTGTTCACTTAGTCGCGTACTCAGATGCTGACTGGGCTAGAAACATTGATGACAGGAAATCAACCAGTGGTGGTTGTTTTTACATCGGAAATTGTCTTGTTTCTTGGTTTAACAAGAAGCAAAGTTCTATATCGCTATCAACAGCTGAGGCTGAATACATTTCAGCTGGAAATGCATGTACTCAGCTTGTTTGGATGAAACACATGTTAAGCGATTATGGAATTACACAGGATTCTATGATTTTGTATTGTGATAATTTTAGTGCAATAAATATATTCCAACCGAGACTCAACTTGCGGACATTTTCACTAAACCGCTCAACAAAAGCAGGTTTAATAAATTAAAGTTTGATCTCGGTATATGCGATTTAAATTGAATTTGCATGCTTTGGTGTATCATAATGAACATATATTTAATGGTTTATTTGCTTAAATTTTGAAATCATTTGAAAATTTGCTAATTTTGGTCGGTACTCGACCAGTCGTGAGTGTACACGACCGGTCTTGCTTCGACCAGTTGAGCACATCCACGAGCGCTCATGAAACTCATGAATTCACTTTATTTTGGGGTTTTGGCTCTTCTTCTTCATTTCCTTCTGTCTCTCCAACGAGCCTAGCCTTGACCAGTCGAACCCACCTTCATGATACTTCAAGGTTAGTGGTTCTTTTGCAATTTTCTTATAGATTCTTGTTACTGGTGCTTCAAATTTCACTCTTGTAGAATCTATTTGCTCTTTCATTGCAAGTTTGGGGTTTTTTTTTAAAAAAAAAATCTGTTCTATCAAAACCCCACTTCTTCTTTCTTGAATCTTATAGTTTTCTTGATTCCTCCTTTGAAAATGGATGCTAGGGGTAAAAAGAAAACTACCCGTGGTCCCTCTTCATCTCGATCAGTATCTATTACGCAACGTCATCTTCGATCTCCCGAAAATGATCCATCAGATGCTCGGGATTTGCGTATGCGCAATGTTATAGTTGAGCATCCTGTTAATGTTAATCACATTACTTCATTTGGTATCTTTCCTCTGTTGCAATCTGTGGGATGGGATAACATCTTACATTGGGGTGGAGCTGCATACCAGTCCATTGCCCAATCCATGGTTGCATGTATCTGTGATTTTTTTCTTGAGAATTTAACTTTTAAAATTGATACTCAAGAAGGCTTATTTACTGTGGATCACCATTTGATAGCTCACCTTATGGAAATTCCTATCAATGATGAGGGCATTCCGATTCCTATATTAACTGATAAAATCTCAAAATCTGAAAGATAAATGCTTATTAGGGATTTATGTAATTTGGATGTTCTCTGGACTCATAAAGGTCATGCACTTCCTTTAAGGTATTTGTTACCCAGACACAGAGTGCTTCACAGGATTTTCATCTCAAATCTATATCCGCGTTCTGGTAATAAAACCGAACTCACTGCATTCATGGTTCGTGTTTTGCATTCCGTCATCTCTGGTGCGAAAATCTGTCTGCCTTCGTTTATTTGTCACTCCATTATTCAGTTTCGTCTCCATCCAGGTCATAGGGATATTCCCTTTGGTTATCTGATGACTATGTTAGCCAATCATATGCTCGTGGCTATGCCTGTTACAGAGAAACCCATCCATCATCTCCCTTTTAATAATTCCAATATTAACAAGATGAATTTAGAATTGGCTCATGGCCAAGTGGATGTTGGTAGCAGTGGTGCTGAAGCAGGGAATGCAGATGAAGCTGGTGATCTTCCTGCAGACATAAATATGGATGATATATTTGAAGACCTTGAGTCAGACTCAGCTGATGATCCTGACTTTCAGCCTTCTGATTTTGATGAGAGGTTGAATTCTTTTCAGGAATAGGTGGCTCAAATTCGTGTTACCCAAGACACTCAATTTTCTTATTTACATAAATATATGAGGCGTGTTGCTAGGGGTTTACACAAAAGTGATCCATCTAATCCTGCTCCCTCTTCTGGTTCTGACTGACAATTTTACATTTGGTCTGTAATAACTGGTATTTTACTCTATGTCTGCACTATGTTTGCTTGACTGACTTTTGTTGAATTATGCACTATGCACTTTGAACTTTTTATCTCTTGCATCTATATTCCATCTCCTCTTTTCCTTATCCTTAGCTGCCCTTCTTCCTTTGTCATTTTGTGCCAAAAAGGGGGAGAAGTTTTGGAGAAGCTTTGGTTGGATTTAATGATTATGGGATTGTAGGGTAGTTAGTTTCATTCATGTTTGGATGTGCTGCTGCTTCTCAGGGGGAGTTATGCTAGATGTTGCTTATGATGTTTATATAACTGATGCATGATTCTCTATTGAACCTGTTGTGCTTGTATTTCTCTTATTCTTATTGGAAGTATTATTATTTGAGTGTTTTGTCACAAATTTTGACAAAGGGGGAGATTGTAAGTGCTATGGTCTCATGCTCCTTTGGTTGTCAAATTTTGATGTGTCAAAACATCTATCTGTGTCTTGTGTTTGTATGGTGATTTATATGTGTTCAAGACACTGCATCAACACTTCATGACATTGGATGTCTTCAAGAAAAACAAAGTGTACTTCATCATCCTATCAATGTTCAAAGCTACAATGTTGAAGTTCAAGACTCAAGAAACAACTTCAAGACTCAAGAGCAACGCATGAAGTAGTTTTCAAGCTGATGAAGATTTTAAGATTAAAGCTACAACAAGTTCAAGATCTCAAGCTTGATAAGGTTCAAATGTCTACATTTGTTGAATGGATGAAGTTCAATGTCCATACGACATGTTTCAGGTTTGAATGACCATTAGGTTGATCTCAGAGTAGGTCATTTCAGATACATAACTCTATTATATCTTTAATAGGATTTTGGTCTGTTCTAAGACCAATCCTAACCCCTGTTCGACCAGTCCTGGCATTGATTCGACCAGTCCAAGAAATTCCACGACCAGTCCTAAGTTGTTGAGAATTTTCAGAATTTTTTGGTACACCTATGACTAGTCCTGGTGTTCCTTCGACTGGTCGTAGGAGTCACTTCGACTCGATCTCGACCAGTCGTAAGTCTATGACTTAAAGTCCAGCAAGCAATTCTATGGTCCTACGACCAGTCGTAGAGATCTACGACCAGTTGTAGGTGACCCACGATTGGTCGTAGGTTCCCTAAGACCAGTCGTGGAACGACTTTCAAAAATCGCGCTCTTTATTTCAAATATCCGTTAGAGCTACGACCAGTCGAAGGTTCCTAAGACCAGTCGTAGATGCAATTTCTGCTTCTATAAATTGAACACGAATTTCAGAGTTTTTCAATTCAATTCATAAAATTTTCAAGGCTCCACTCTGAGATAAGTTTGTGTTTGTTTTTAAGCTATTTTGTGCATAATTGCTTTCTCTTTTTACTAGCTTATTTAATTTAATTTTGTTTCTATATTCCAATCTTATTTGAAAAGAGGAATTACCTTATTCCTTCTTATTGGAATAAAAATCAAATATAGCTACACCCAACTGGTTAAAATCTAAAATCTATTAGAACTTAAAACCATATTAAAGTGAGTATTGGAAATTGAACTTTGACATTCAATCATCTACTCCGATTGGTTCTACCAAGCTACTACGAAAAGGAGAAATCTAGGTATTTTACAATTCTGTAAAATTTCATTTCTTTTGGTTTTGTTTGAGGTTAAGCCAAAAAAAAAATCTCATTGTATTGGTTATCTGAGAAGAGCCAGAAAACTCATAAAAGAGGGGTTTTTGAATTGTGTAAGCCCAAGTGAAAAAGACATAATTGTAAAGGTTTTGGGTGAACCTGTGAAAACCTATTTGATAGTGAACGCTAATATCCCCTGTGTGAGGATATTAGGAGTGGAGTAGCATTCTGTGTGGCTGTTGAAAGACAGTTGGTATACACACATGCGAACCACTATAACTCTTTGTCTTGTGGATTGAATGCTTGCTTAATTTTCATATCTTTTATCATTCAATTGTGTGGAATGTACATGTGGATGTGAATGTTGTAACAATTTTCATTTCAAGCAAGTGTGGGGATTGTTGTAATAAATTAGATCTATATTTCTGCATTTAATTTCAATTCTTTGCTATTCATTTATTTCTATTAAAATTGAGTTCTTGATCCAAAAGACATTCTAGAAATAAGGTTGTCCTACCATAAGCCCTTGTTTATTATGGTGTAAGGTTGTCCTTAGAACTAAATTTGTATCAATCTCTCAATACTTATTTATTAAGGTGATTTGATTTCAGCATTGTGAATTGATTTATAATTGTAAGGCTCATGAGGTTTATTTTATTCCGCTGATTTTATTTTAATTTTGCATAGTCCTATTCACCCCCCCCCTCTAGGACATATAGCTTAGCCTTTTCAAGCTCGACAATGGTGTCCCTACCACCATGTCCGCCTCATGAGTCTTAGCGGATCGAGGTACCAAGGTTAACGAGATTCCACTGGTAAGTTTGGTACCTTATGTTCAAGCAGTAGCGTCCAAACATGGTGAACATACATTAGACAGATCGGGTTACATGATGAGCTCGACTAGCACGAGCGCACGACAAGTTGAACGACATGAAGTGCATAAGCCCTTCGCATGGCATAACCACTATCGCCAACCGAAGTACGACTCGGGTTCGTCAAACACATCCTACGTGGCGAATGAATCTCAGCCACGAATTTAATCTCGTTACCGACTGCCTGGACTATACAATAGCCCCAATTACATTCAATTACAGATAGTTAAAGCAGTAATGGATCAAGATTTCAAACCACACAATCAAAGTTTGATATTGTCCGCTTATGGCTGCTAGGGCTGTTGCATGAAATTGTTACACCACTCCCCCATCACCCATAGCGGTTTTATGGAATACAACTTAAACATGGAGTTAAATATATGCATTACATAGAAAACAGACATTATAATATACGGTACATGGAGGAAAGCATACACATAGTTAGGGTAGTTGAGAATCCTATCTCAACGCCCACTTAGAGAAGAATTTATAGCACTTACTCATACAGACAGTTTTACATACACTTAGTCTACACATTACATCATACATGGTATGTAGTAGTTAGAATACGTATTAGGGAAAATCCTTATGTCAAAGTATTGCTGCCTATACAACAATCACATATCCACGATGGTTAGTCGTGGTGTACACTAAAGCATAGTTTATACTCACTTAGACATTTTCACAAACACTTAGGCTACAACTTGTACATTCACGACGTATGTTCATATAACAGGTGTTAGGCTAATCTGTTCACCTAGAAGTTGATACACATGCACCTAGCATACATAGACGACAATTAATCATGGCAAGCAAAAATCCATATTTCATACATATACTGTATTTTCTACAAATACCAGGAATACAGTATATTCAACATAGTTAACGTATATCTGAAAAACGAAACGGACAACACTTTGTACATGTACAATAGCATCCATGTCAGTAATAAATCATTAACTGACATTGAAAGCCTTGAAAACCATAACATATACGTTTAAAGTCCGCACCTTACGCCGTAGAAGCGTAAAGAACTCGATAGAATTGATAAGCCTTTGTCTACGGTGATTTGGCAACCTACAACATGACTCAGATTAATTATTTCACAACTCACACTACCTGGAACTCTAAAATAGGTTAGGGTTAGGTTGTCTTACCTAAGAACGAAGCTGTAATCGCCGGGATAGCGATTGGAAAGTGATGGTTAAGCACGTAGATCGGCAGGGTAGAATAGCAGGAAGATTCTCCCACTTCACTCACACTTTCTCTCTCTTTTCTCTCTTCTCTCCCCTAGGGTTTCTCTCAAATTCGTATAGGCTGAATGAGTGAGGGTTTAAGGTCCTTATATAGGCTGAAAACTCACCAAATTAGACCCAGGGCCAAGGTATACTTAGGTTATATCCAAATACGAACTGTTCCGTCTTAACGGAGCACTTCTGGAGCCCCCCCTTGAGCCAAAGGTCGGACTTAAGCTCACAGACATTAGATCTAGGTCGAGTTAAGTTTTCGTTCCAATCGACTTCCCGGATCACACGTGGCGGACCAGTTTCAGTTCAACGGTCACTGAAACTCGATCAGGGTTATAAGTACACGACATGTATGGAAAATGTTTCCTGATCTGAGGGTATATTTGGGTCAAATTCTGACGGTCTGATTGCTTATATTTGGCCCGCAAGCGACAAGTCTCAGATTACTTAAATTAGATGTAATTTCTAAAGAAAACCATGTTTTCTCACACTTCTCGCTCCCGGCTCAAGCGAAAAGCCCCGGGACACTATCTGGATTTGATTTCTGAGATGGTTTTCAAGCCCAGCAAGGCGGTCCTAACCGTTTAGCTTCCCGTTAATCAGACTTTCGACGTGCGGTCCAGATCCGATACGGAGTTTCAATGTGCTCCCGAAAGCAACTGGGTAATGAGATTGATCCTATATTTCAGGGTATTGTAGCATCAATGATTTTACAAGTTTTGGGTCTTGTAGATCATATTTAAAGTGGTTCGAGCTAATTCTATTGATTGTTTAGTTCAGTACTTAACCAAATTCTGCCCCAATTATGACAGAATACGGTCCTAGGGAAGTTCTACGCCCCTTTCTGGCATCTATAGTTAGTATATTATTTTAATTATTTTTCTAATAGTTTATCATTAAGTCCACTTCATCTCTATCAAATTTCATTAGATTTTGTCTTGTAGAAAAATTCTAAAAATTCTAGAAGTAGCAGTTGTCCAAACCAATGATTTTCAAATAGTTGACACAACGACCTATATTTAACTATATTAACTATTTTATTATATTTTTTACTTATTTTTATATGAAACTAGACTTATCAATCTTCAATCTGGCTTTTAAATCACCTAAATCCGAGTTATAACTAGGGAGATATGACTTTTTGAAGTTGGACCAAATCACAGAAAAATGTGGGCGAAAACGGGCCAGCCAATGAACTGCGGCTCGCCCGGGCCCGCTGGACCTCTGTAGACCGCTGTAGGCGCGGCGCCGCCGTGATCTGCTGGACTATCTGGTGGTTGTTTCTGCCATGTGATTTTTGAAACGGGCGTATTTTGTAAACTGGGATGAGTTATTCATGTGCAATATATGATTTTGGGGTAGGAGAAACTGATCTATCCAAATAACCTATTTATTTCTTGAGATTCCAAAAGGTTAATGGTCAAAAACTCATTTTATTTATTTATTTACTATTTACAATAAATTTTAATTTAAGTATTGTTTTTCCTCACCTAAACTTTAGGATTCATGTCTAATATGAAAGTACTTAGAAAAAGTTGGAGAATAAGGTGGTGAAAGGTGAGATTTTGAAGGAAATGGGTTAAAAAGCGATTTTAGACTTTTGGATTGAGTTTTGAGAAATTAATAAGATCTTAGGATCGACCCATTGCCTAAGGACGCCTAACTCCAGGTTGAAAAAAAATCTGGAGTGTTACAATCTACCCCCCTTAAAAACCAATTTCGTCCCCGAAATTGCCTAAGAGGAATAAATAACGATTTGATTATTTCATTTGCCTAAGTTTTATTTATTTCAAGTTTATAAGCGTGGTAGGGTGTATATTGTCCATGCTAGTCTGGTACATTTTATTCTCTACCCCCCTTAAAAACTTATTTCTTTATCTCTTACTTATATCTTGATGGTTGGCTACATAGGATTTCTTTATCTATTTGGAGTCTTGATGGTGATTCCCATCTATTGAGAGTAAGATAGCTGGTTTCAATGTTTGACCAACACGGAGAGACGGTTATAGTGGGCTTGATCCCGATACATCGATTATCTACCTGATCAGGGTAGAAGGCTCATCGTATCCCTTCCTAGTCCTGGTAGATCCTGGTCTTCTGCTCGGTCAAAGCAGTGAGTCCATTGGTAGTCACCCAGGATTGAGAATTGGGTCAAACCGCGAATGTTTCGCAGTTGTATATTTCAGTAACTCCGTAGTCCGATCATGTAACATCCCGGATATTTGCCAACCTGGAATTAGACGTCCTTAGGCAATGGGTCGCTCCTAACACCTTATTAACTTGGCAGAACTCAATCCCAGAGTCTAAAACTTCTTTTGAACCCATTTCCTTTACAAATCCCACCCTTCACCATCTTGTTCTTTC
Organism: Magnolia officinalis; assembly: GCA_021015155.1. NCBI lineage: Eukaryota > Viridiplantae > Streptophyta > Magnoliopsida > Magnoliales > Magnoliaceae > Magnolia > Magnolia officinalis. Next base: position 50,618,508 of record JAJHSJ010000005.1, on the reverse strand, counting down.
AATTTTTCTAAGTACTTTCACCCTAGACACTATCTTAAACTAGCTAAGTAGTATAACTTAGATCGCTTTATATACAAACTACAAAGGCCCAAGTACCACCTCAGACAGAAATTACTCAGGACTAAATCCTTTAGAAATTAGGCGAGTATTAGCCAGTGTTAAACTAGAGTACTTGTGAAATTAGCACCAATCACTTTAAATACGATCTATAAGACCCAAAACTTATAGAATCATTGACGCTAGGTTACCCTAAAATCTAGGATCAATCTCATTACCCGGTTGCTCTCGGGAGCATCTCGAAACTCCGTATCAGATCTGGACCGCACATCAAAAGCCCGATTAACACGAAGTTAAGGAATTAGGACCGCCTTACTGGGCTTGACAACCATCTCGGAAATCAAATCCAGATAGTGTCCCAGTGTAATTCGCTTGAGCCCGAAGTGAAGAGTGTGAGAAATGTGAAAATAATTCTAAATTAAATCCAAAATAAATAAATCTGGTACCTCTCGCTTGCAGATCAGTATTAAGCAACCAGACCGTCAGAATCAGACCAAATTACACCCTCGGATCAGGGATATTTCCCCAAACATATATATGTACTCGAAATCTCCAATCGAGATCCACTGACCGTTGAACTGAAACTGGTCCGCCACGCGCGATCTGTGAATCTGACTGAAACAAAAACTTAGCCAAACCTAGATCCAATGTATGTGAGCTTAAGTCCGACGTTTGGCTCAAGGGGGCCCTCCAGAAGTCCTCCGTTGAGCTGAAACTGACCCGCTTTGGTTATAGCCTAAGTATATTTGACCTGGAGTCTATTTCGGTAGTTTTTAGGCTATATAAGGACCTTAAAACCCTCTCTCTCACAGCCATATGAATTTGAGAGAAACCCTAGAGAGAGAAGAGAGAAAAGAGAGAGAAAGAGTGAGAGAAGTGGGAGAATCTCCCTACTACTATTCCCTGCCACTACACAAGCTGCACCACCCCATTCTCATTGCTTTCCCAGCGATTCCAACTCCGTTTCTAGGTAAGAAACTCTAACCCTAAACTGATTTGGGGTTTTGATAGTTGTAGGTTATGAAATAGCTAACCTATTTCGTTCTATAGGTCGCCAAACTACCGTATACGAAAGCCTAGCAAATCTATCGAGTTCTTTTCGATTCTATGACAAAAGGTGCAGACTTTAGGTGTATAGGTTATGGTTTTCAACGTTTTCAATGTCAGATAATGATAGATTCATGATCTGCATGCAATTGTACATGTACAAAGTGCTGTCTATTTTCCGTTTCGATTAAAGATGAAGAATATGGAATTTTACATATTCTATGTATTTGTATACGTATAAAATTTGGAAATGTGTTTGCCATGATTATTTGCTGAATGAATATATTATATATGGATAAAATACTTATTTGGCGAAAGGGATCGCCCTAATACATGTTTTTGCTAATATACACTATGTATGTTAAAATAGTGTATTCTAAGTGTTTGGGAAAATGACCGAATGAGTATGGAATTCTCATTCATGCTCGCCATGACTAATTGTCATGGACATATGATTGTTGTATAGGCGATACCCCTTTGGCGAAAGGATTTGCCCTAAATCACGCCACGACCAATATACACTGTATATGCTAAAACGTGTAGCCCAAGTGTTTGTGGAAATGACTGAATAAACATGGAACTTGAATTCCTGCTTGCCATGACTATCCGTCGTGCGTGCACGCTTGTTATAATTGGGGCAACTCCCTAGTGAAAGGATTTGGCCTTATACCTATGTGATCAACATACGTCATGTATATTGATGTATGTAGTTTAAGTGTTTGCTAAAATGCATGTGTGAGAAATTGTGTGACGAACTAAGTTTAATAGAGTGTTAAGATAGGATTCTCAGCTACCTTAGAGATGTATATGATTTCCTTCATGTTGCTTGTTTAATTTAACCGCTTACTTATGAAATATAGGTGTTTATATTTCCTGTTTATATTGTGCTTTGTATCATGTTTTATAACATGCTTGTCAACATACTTGAATCACTTTGTTTATTATGCTTTACTCCACATGCTTCTGAATAAGGATTGATTGTGATTGGGGCTATGATTATAGTCCAGGCAATCGGTAACGGGATTGAATTCGTGGCTGGGATTCATTTTCCACGTGAGATGTGTTCGACGAACCCGAGTCGTACTTCGGTTGGCGATAGTGGTTGGCCACACGAAGTGCTTATGCGCTTCATATCGTTCAACTTGTTGTGCGCTCAAGCTAGCCGGGCTCGTCAAGCAACCCGATCTGTCTTATGTATGTTCACCATGTTTGGACGCCTCTGCTTGAACCTAAGGTACCAAACTTACCAGTGAAATCCCGTTAACCATGGTACCTCGATCTGCTAAGACTCATGAGCCGGGCATGGTGGTATGGGACACTGTGATCGAGTTGTCGGCCTACGCTGGGGCCACGTGCCTCCCCGTAGTGACCAGTGGGCAACCAGACTCGTGAGTCGATTATGGTGGTATGAGACACTATATTCGTGTTGTCGGCCTACATTGATAAGGTGATGGGGGAGCTGTCACGCTCCAAACTCGGAAACCGGGCTCACAAAATTTTCGATCGCCGAATCCGGCGTCGACAGCCTCCGTAATACCCCATTCTCGGCTCCTAGTGCCCACACGCCAGATTCCGATCCTGGGATCCTACAAGGAGGATTTTTAGTATGATTTTTTTTTTTGGTAATGGAGCATAACCACAAGCATAACCAAGTCACAAAACAACAACACCACATATCCACTATATCAAAAACTTTGAGTACAATGTAGAAAGGGAAATACAATATGAAGATATCAAAGAAAACTCCAAAAGCTCCAGAAGACTGTTGCACGCTCCGAGCTCAACGCTGCTGCAACCTAACACTACCTGCATGCATCTATCGTGCATAAGCTTACAAAAGCTTAGAGGGTGGTGAAAGTGTGTGTAAGGCTAGTGCCAAGTATACAATATCAGAGTAATGCGAAAATGTGCGGTAAGTCCATGAATGCTATCAGCTATGCCAAAGCTATGTAATGCAAGGCATGAATGCTATCGGCCATACCAAGACCATGCGATGCGAGGCCTATGTAGCTAAATGTCATATGCGAGATGCAAAGCAAGCGTGCCAGTACTCATCAAGTACACATATCAATACAGTTCCTCTCTGGATATCACCGGGGTCTAATACACCTCACACTGACTGCCTCCTTCTTAGCTGCACAGTCAAGCAAGTGGAAGAGACCACACTATCCGTCTGACCAGTAGTCTGCCAATACCTACCTGGCTCGTTGATAGCGGACACATTTGCGAGCTGGTCAAATTCAGCCTAGCTTATAGCTCCCTCACTCAGGCGGATAAGGCCACACCCCCTTCCAACCGACCACGACATAGTGGGAGACGCGACCTACTGATATTCGGCACTCGGGCACTCGTGTTTCCACTCGGTCTGGACGTTGGAGCATCCCCTGGTACCAAAAAGGTTCTGGGGCTTTCACCCAAGGACATCCTAAGTGCCCACAGTGCTAGAACAAAGTATTTCCGGTATCCGATACGACCATCCACGATGTGCCTGTGGAGCCACAGCCCTGATGTCGCTAGGGCGTGCAGTGATCAAGTCACATATATGCGAGATGCATGAGTCACACCGTACAATCATGCAGCAATCTCACGCGTACCACACGATCATGTGGGGCACTCCGTCTCATAAGGAGTCCCGTAAATGTCTCAGCCCAACGGCTTATGCTATGATCAAACATTCTTCTATCAAAGCATACAAATGATGCGTATGGGTATGAATCATGAAAGTGTACTAAGCATGTTATAAAGTAATGAACTATCCTTACACCGCAGATGGGCCTAGACGGCCTACACATAACCAATATGGGCCTATCAATGGGTCCAAAGGAGAGTTATAATGCGGACATTTAACCAACACTATACTTGCAATGTGGACGTCAAACCAACATTGCTCCCAAGGCATGGCCCGCCATAAAACATCATTACACAAACCATGGAGGAATCACACATTGCAATGGACCCTAAGGACATCCCATTGGGCCTTAAATACATCAAATGGGCCATATCGCATGGGCCTTATATTCATCAAGTGGGCCACATCAATGGGCCGCACCAATGGGCCTTATGTACATTGCAATGGGCGATAACCCATGGGCCTCCAATACATTAAGATGGCCTAATCATATGGGCCTTATATGTATACAAAGGTGGGCCTCAACAATGGCCACAATTACATTAATATGGGCCTCCTAACATAGGTCTTACATTCACATCAAAGTGGGCCTCAACAACAGCTTCACACACATCAAGAAGGGCCTCAGTAATGGCCACAAATACACATCAAGGTGGGCCTCCATAACGGCCACAAATACATCGAATGGGCCCATAACATGGGCCTTACATAAGTGGTGAAAATGACTTCCACCATTGAAATCCCAAGGCCCACGATAGTATTTATTTCCCATCCAATCTGATCAAAAGGTCACAATGACCTGAAAGGGAAAAGCAAATATCATACTGGTCTAAAATGGGTGGCCCAAGGATTTTAATGGTGGACAATCAAATCTACTACTTTCTATAAGGTGGCCCACCTAATCCTAGATCTGTCTCATTTTGGACTCAAGCTCCAAAATTATCTTTCAAAAGGGTTGGATGGGTTGGAGCAACACATGCATCATGGTGGGGCCCATAGAGGCCCACCATCTGGTATATAATATATATATATATATATATATATATATATATATATATATAACTTATATACAGTATATAAATACAATACTATATATAATATTATACACACACACACACACACCACACACACACACACCACACACACACGCATGCACACACACGTGCACACTCACACACACATGCACACACGTGCACACTCACACACACATGCACACACACGTGCACATTCACACATGCCCACCGGACGGTGGGGTAAAACAAATACATCACAGTGGGTACCACCGTCCAGGCGGACGGTGGTAAAAGACACATACATCATTGCGGGTCCCATGTGGGGCCCACCTTAATGTTTATCTTCCATCCGGCCCGTTCATAAGGTCAGGTAGGCCTGGACAAAGGGGAGAAACAAATTTCAGCTTGATCCGAAACTTCCGTGGACCTAAAAAGGATTTCAATGGTAGACTGTTCATTTCACACTGTTTCCTGTGATGTGGGCCGCCTAAGCGTTGGATTGGCCTGATTTTTGGAGGGGGCCCACGTCAGGCAGTGGCCCACCTAATGAACTGCGTGGATGACAACACACATCATGGTGGGACCCACGGCAGGGGACCCGTGGATCCCTGCCCGTTTCACGCTGACGCGCAGCGTCCTCTCTCTCTCTCTCTCTCTCTCTCTCTCTCTCTCTCTCTCTGACAACAGCAGCAGCAATGCTGCTGTTGTGTTTGTTTTTTTTTTTTTTTGAAATCACCTTTTTCTAAGGTTTTTCATACGTGGGGGCTACTTCAACCGAATCCACCTCGGCCTTTAGTTTCCATGGCCCAAAACAAATCCATCAAGTCTAATATTGGGCATTTTTTGGTATGTAGAAGAACTTTAGGTGCATTTAAACGGTGAAGATCACTGTTTTCAAGGGTATGGCTTGTCCAAAAGTCGGATTGACTTCCCATTTCGGCTCAACGCCTAAAATGGGCTTGGGAACGGAATAGACGGTGTGGATTGAACACATATATTAAGATGGGGCCTATTCAAGTGGGTCACCCCATGAGCTTGGAAACCAAGCTAATATTGGTGTTTTGCATACACGTCCAGCGTCCTTGGACGCTGGACGGTTTGGCATATACATACACAAGGTGGGCCCTTCTCAAGTGGGCCACCAAATGATGGATGGTGTGGAACATACACACCTATAGCATGGGCCCCACCTACAAATGGATTGGATCTAATACATGCTTCATGTTGGGGTCCATCCGAGTGGGCCACATGGCCATATAATCATATGAAAGGAAAAAAAATTAAAAGAGAGAGAGAGAAAGAGAAAAGGGCGGGACACACGTGTGATGGAGGGACCCCGACACTATGGGCCCTCCCTTGCATCCAATCATACATAAAAAAAAAAAATCAAAGTGGGCCATCGGCCACATCTTAGAGTCCCAAGTGAGATCCATACCATTGATCGGTAGGCCTCACTTAGCCCATTTAAGAAAGCATGAAAACTACCCTATCAAAGCACCCACCGGTTGATCTCTTTAGTCCGTTGGAATGCCTATCTCCGTGTGCTCCTCTTTGATGGTGGAGATGGGAAATGGATGGATAGGATGATGGGTTTTGAAATGGGAAAGGTGGGCCACACAAACTCTCTCTTTTCTCACTTGGAAGCTTGGACGTGGGTTTCTTGCTTGGGTTTGGGATGGTTGGGAAATGTGAAGGGAAAGAGAGGGAGAGAGAGAGAGATTGTAAGGAGAGGGAGTGATGGGTGTGATGGGTGAAAGGGTGTGAGTGATGGGTGAGGTGATGGATTGGTTGACTTTTATGGTTGCTTTACTTATGGAGAAAGGAAGCATGGGTTGCTTTGTACTTGACATTGAAGTGATTGATTGATTGATTTGATTGATTGATTGATGGGATTGATTTGACATTATGTAGAGATTCTCTTGGGATCGAGAAAGCGCGGCGTTTCTTCGAAATAAACACCGGCCCACATCTTCCGGCTTGGGTATCGGATCGGTGCGCGAGTCGCGGCGTTGGAACCGTGGCGACGGTGCGGTCGTAATGGTACAAGTCTCGGATTAAGCCGACTCGATTCTACAGGATACGACTTAGGGTCGATCGCAACGTCGGTTATCAGTCACGGATTGCCGGACTTCGACGGAAAGGATCGCGGGAGTCGACGGAACAGTACGGACTAGGATACGGGTCTTACAGGAGCGGTGTAACGAATGCGTGCAACAGCCCTGGCAGCCCTTTGTAGTGACCTCGAGCATACTCTAAATTTGCGGTGAGGCGACGAGTTTTGCCGCAGTGTATAGAGTATGAACTTATCCTGTTTCAATTTAGTGATGAACCGTTAAAGAGGTGATGGGGGAGTGGTGTAACCATTGTGTGTAACAGCCCTGACAGCCTTTGCAGCGACCTAGAAACACACCATCGTATGAGATTAACTAGGACTGACGACCCTAGAATGGTTCATGTTTGGGAATGATACAAGGGAGGTACCTTAGTTTCCCAATACTGCTGTTTGAAATGGACTAATAAAAACTCGGTAATCATGTTCATCATCGCATTGCATGTGCCTGGAAGATGTGGAGCACAAGGGATGAAAGCATGCCGCAAACGTAAGATGGTGTCGCACGAGGGTGTGTGTGGTGAGGGCATACATCATGACTGCATTCATACTTGCATTAATAAGAGTATTTAGAATTGTTTGATTATACTGTTTTATCATTACTGCTTGACTGAGTTGATAGCATGTTAACCTATGCTTTATTGTTCCACTGAGTTGATCACTCACTCCCACGTTACGGGACGGTGTTCCGAACACCCACCAGACTTTGTCTGATTGCAGATGGCGATGCTTTTAAGGCGGAGCCAGACCTCTGCGACGATGTGGATACTTTCTTGTCTATGCCGTATTTCTAGCGGCTTTATTCGAGCCGTGTCTTGATCAACAGGGTATAGGGATGTTGTCTAGATGACTTTACACTTTTCTTATAAATTGGACTTGTACTTGTAATTCATTAACCTGGTAACATTATCACACTCTGGAGACTCACCACAGTTTATATATTTTATATATCTATCATAGTCTTCCGCTTGCAAATTTAACTGTCTCTGGAGTATGATAAGCTGTTTTGGCTTAATCTCACTCATGTTCAATGCACTAATACAGACAACATTCAATCATCATTCATTTTGTTGCATAAGTGATGCGTTGGAACTTGGGAGTTGAGTTTATGCTCGACCCCTAATTTTCAGGGCGTTACAAGATCACTTTAAAAATTTAGGGAATGTCCATCAATGAAAGGTTCAGATTTCCTAGTGATAAGGTTGCCCGTTGGGTCTTGGTCTAGGAGAGTCCTTGTTATAGTCTATGTCCAAGGAAAAGGTGAATCAATATCTTAATAGATCATCCTAAAGAAAGTTTCTAATAGTATAGAATCGGCTAAGGCTTCTTTTAAGTTCGTATTTAGCAAGCGAATTTGTGGATACACAGACCTCGGTTATTGTAATTTAGCTCATACCCATTGTTAGGCCCTTTCTATAATACGAATTGGTTTAATAAATTACTTTACTTCTAGTAACTTTATTATCGACATTCTAAGAAAGGTTCAAATCCTAGTTAGTGACCTATCTTTATGTATAATCTGGATCAATTCCATTCGATCCTGGGCCAGTGGGCTATCTGCCCACCAGGCTTCCATTGCGCCCTAACTCGACCGTATTCATAACCTTTCTAACCCCTTTAAAAATTTATTTAAAGCTCAAGAGTCCATGTCTCGCTTCGTACGTCAGAACGAGGTGTAATTTAGACCTATTCTTGGTAGGAAATGGGAAATGATCTCTCAATACGTCGGTTTTCCTTCTATTGGTAATGTGTGTGTGATTGTTTCCAGGGACGGGTGTGAGTTTGTGGCCAGATGTCTAATTCTACTCAAGAAGGAACCTTTATTAAGGTCCCGACTTATCCTCTTTAATCGACAAAATAGGTTAACGGACAGACTATCTTTTTAAGTTCATATGCACAATATGCATGTCAACACGGCATGTGATTTGAGACCTATTTCCTAACTGTCTGTTACCCATTTGGGAAATTCCTTGGGTCTAAAAAGAAGATCACTATTGGCTATATATTCTTAACACTTCTCAAAGACGAAGTAACAAACTTTTGATTGTAAGTGGTTCGGCCAACATGGAAGGAAAGTTGTGTAGTGGGTCTGAGTCGGATACATATACCTTTTGCCTCGTGAGGACAGAAAATTTGCCATGTCAGTTCTTAATCCTAGTCGATCCCGACCTTCTACTTGATCAGAGCAGAGAGTTCTTTGGTAACTACTAGGATTGAGAATTCAATTCAAACCGTGAATACCTCGCTTATATATAGTTCTCACTCCATGTTCCCGATGGTAATAAGTCCTTGAGAAGGCAATTCTAAGGAGTGTATTGATTTGATCTAACGTTCAATTAGAGGGATATATAACTTTTCTCTAAGCATGAATAGTTTCTAAGTTAAAACAACTTTTCTAAGAGTTATTAAATAAGTCTAGAAGTATTAGGGGGATTCAACGAAGGAATGAGATCTCACTCCAACCTAGTCAAGCCAACGAACTAAGTCTATCATTCAATTATCTTAGCATAATCAGTATTTTTACATTCCTTAGTATCACTAGTAGCCTAGTCTTAATTTACGAGTCATGGTAATCCAATAGTTGTAATCTAAAGTCTACGCTCATACACTAGATGATGTCATACCCTTTATAATACAAGAAATTGTTTATCACTTAGGGTCAAACATTGTCTGATTGGAATCGAGTTGCCCGAACTTGAATTTCACTACACTCGAGCACTACACACATGCTTATACTAGCTAAGAAGGTCCTAGGGTTCACATTATGTATTTGTTGGAGTTCCCATACTGTCAGGTCTTTCGAAATCTAGGAGCACCACTCTAGGTCCAAAACTCTAAGGGCCTATATGTCAAACAACCATTTACTCTAAAAGCTTAAGCTGTCAAACAACCATTCACTCTAAAGCTTAACCTGTCAGAGTGTGGTGTATCAATGTATATCAAGGGACTTTATCACTTCAACACTATTTGACCAGTGGTCTTAAGTTGTATTAAATGGGACTGTATTACTAATCCCACCTCAGGATTGGAAATGACATGTTTGGAAGGAGGGTGGGGTGAGATTAAAATTAATTTGATAGGCTTTGGAAAATGAGCCTTGTGTTGGAAAGTATGAGATGGGATTTTCAAATCCCGCGATGATGGTATTGGAAACCATGGGATACACCCAATATAGAGACAATACCTTACACATACATTTATTGTTACTTCTACAATTCCGTCCACCTTAAACTCACCTAATGCAGTTGGCCGAACGGGCCCTAAATGTCCCAACATTTGGAGGTTTGGGAAGAAGACGGTGGAGATGGCTATGTGGAGAAGAAGAAGAAGAAGAAGAAGATATGAGAATGGAGGGGAGATTTGAGAGGGGAAAAACCAGATTTTCAGGGAGAAAGGAGAGCTTGGAAGGGTGCTTTGAGAGGGAGGGGCAAAACGGACAAGAAATAGGGGTCCCCACAAAATTTCGTGGGCCCCACACGTGTTTAGGGGTCGGCCTGATGCCGACCCGCTCCAGTTCGACCGGCCTGGGCAAAGGGCACCGCGGTCAACCATGGCAGGCGCGGCGCCGTCGCAGTCCTCTGGACCGGGCACGGTGCCGCCGGGGTATGGCGGTGGCCACCCCCCTCTCGGGGTGCCAATGATACCCCGGGTCCACCGTGGGTCCCCCCAGATTGCATCCATTGGCCCTCGACTCCGTTTCGAGTCGTTTCGGGTCCAAACTACTGTACATTCATGTTTTTCAGGTTATCTGAAGTTGGAATGGGTAACTTGTCATCTAAACTCGTCAACAAATAGTCTAGAAGTGACCCGGGATCACCTCAGGTGATCACGGATATGTATAAACCCGATCTCAGTGATCGTTTTCGGTGGATTTCGCCAATTGGCGAAACTGAGAAACCTACACTTGTTTCTACGTTCGTATCGCACCCATCTATGTCGGAAAGCATCAACGTACGTCGTGTGACCATAACCCAGGTCCGGTATAATCCAAATCATGCTTTGTTACCATCTCGTAATGCCCTGAAAATTGGGGGTCGATCAAAGCTCAGCTCCCGAGTTCCAACGCATCACTTATGCAACATAGATAATGATGATCATGACGCGAGCATTGAAACATGAATGGGATTATACCAAAACAGCATATCATACTCCAGAGACAAGTGAAATTGCAAGCGAAAGACTGTGATAGATATATAAAATATATAAACTGTGGTGAGTCTCCACAATGTGATAATGTTACCAGGTTAATTAATTACAAGTACAATTCCAAAATATACCAAATTGTGTAAGGTCATTTAGTCGACATCCCTATAACCCCGTCGATCAAGACACCGCTCACATAAAGTCGCCAGAATACAGCATATATGAACAAGCATCATCGTCATCATAAAGGTCTGGCTCCGCCTCATAAGCATCGTCATCACCTGCAGCTACAACAGGGTCTGGTTGGTGTGCACAACACCGTCCCGTAACGTGGGAGCGAGTGATCAACTCAGTGAAACATTAAAGCATAGGTTAACATGTTATCAATTCAGTCAAGCAGTAATGATAAAGCAGTACAATCAAACAATCCTAAATTCTCTTATTAATGTAAGGATGAAATGTATACGTGATGCATGCCCTCGCCAAACCACCCTCGTGCGACACCATCTTACATCCGCAGCATGCGTTCATCCCTCAGTGCTTCACAATGCCAAGCACTGCAGTGCTATGTTATGAGCATGATTACCGAGTTATTATTAGTCCTTTTCATACAGCATTATTGGGAAACTAAGGGACCTCCCTTATATCATTCCCAAACAATGATCCATTCTAGGGTCGTCAGTCCTAGATAATCTCATACGATGATGCGGTTCTAGGCCGCTGTCAGGGCTGTTACACGCACTCGTTGCATCGCTCCCCCATCACCTTATCAATACAGGCCTAGTTTATACTCTGTTACTACGGGAAGACTCGTCGCCTCACCACAGATTTAGAGTATGCTTGAGGTCACTACACCGGGCACGGTTAGGGCTGGCAGGGCTGTTACACGCACTCGTTACACCACTCCCCCATCACCCATCAAAACAGTGTAGGCCGACAGCTCGAATACAGTGTCACATACCACCGTATTTGGCTCACGAGTCTAGGTTGCTCACTGGTCACTACGGGAAGACACATCGCCCAGCATAGGCTGACAGCTCGACCACGGTGTCCCATACCACCATGTTCGGCTCATGAGTCTTAGCAGATCGAGGTATCAAGGTTAATGGGATTCCACTAGTAAGTTTGGTACCTTAAGTTCAAGCAGTAGCGTCCAAACATGGTGAACATACATTAGACAGATCGGGTTACTTGACGAGCACGAGTAGCACGAGCGCACGACAAGTTGAACGACATGAAGTGTATATGCCCTTCGCGTGGCCTAACCACTGTCGCCAACCGAAGTACGGCTTGTGTTCGTCAAACACGTTCTACGTGGCGAATGAATCTCAGCCACGAATTCAATCCCGTTACCGACTGCATGGACTATACAATAGCCCCAATCACATTCAATTACAGATAGTTAAAGCAGTAATGGATCAAGATTTCAAACCACACAATCAAAGTCTGATATTGTCCACTTAGGGTTGTTGCACGGAATCATTACACCACTCCCCCATCACCCATAACGGATTTTATAGAATACAACTTAAACATGGATTTAAACATATGCATTACATAGATAAACAGACATTATAATATACGGTACATGGAGGAAAGCTAATTAGGGTAGTTGACAATCCTATCTCAACGCCCACTTAGAGAAGAATTTATAAGCACTTACTCATACAGATAGTTTTACATACACTTAGTCTACACATTACATCATACATGGTATGTAGTAGTTAGAATACATATTAGGGCAAATCCTTACGTCAAAGTATTGCTGCCTATACAATAATCACATATCCACGATGGTTAGTCGTGGCATACACTAAAGCATAGTTTATACTCACTTAGACATTTTCACAAACACTTAGGCTACAACTTGTACATACACGACGTATGTTCATATAACAGGTGTTAGGCTAATCTGTTCACCCAGAAGTTGATACACATGCACCTAGCATACATAGACGGCAATTAATCATGGCAAGCAGAAATCCATATTTCATACGTATACGGTATTTTCTACAAATACCAGGAATACAGTATATTCAACATAGTTAACGTATATCTAAAAAACAAAACGGACAACACTTTGTACATGTACAATAGCATCCACGTCAGTAATAAATCATTAACTGACATTGAAAGCCTTGAAAACCATAACCTATACGTTTAAAGTCCGTACCTTACGCTGTAGAAGCGTAAAAAACTCGATAGAATCGATAAGCCTTTGTCTACGGTGATTTGGCAACCTACAATATGAATCAGATTAGTTATTTCACAACTCACACTACCTAGAACTCTAAAACAAGTTAGGGTTAGGTTGTCTTACCTAAGAACGAAGCCGAAATCACCGGGATAGCGATTGGAAAGTGATGGTTAAGCACGTAGATCAGCAGGGTAGAATAGCAGGAAGATTCTCCCACTTCACTCACACTTTCTCTCTCTTGTCTCTCTTCTCTCCCCTAGGGTTTCTCTCAAATTCGTATGGACTGAATGAGAGAGGGTTTAAGGTCCTTATATAGGCTAAAAACTCACCAAATTAGACCTAGGGCCAAGGTATACTTAGGTTATATCCAAATACGGACTGTTCCGTCTCAACGGAGCACTTCTGGAGCCCCCCTTGAGCCAAATGTCAGACTTAAGCTCACAGACATTAGATCTAGGTCAAGTTAAGTTTTTGTTCCAATTGGCTTCCCAGATCACACGTGGCAGACCAGTTTCAGTTCAACGGTCACTGAAACTCGATCAGGGTTACAAGTATACGGACATGTATGGGAAATGTTCCCTGATCCGAGGGTGTATTTGGGTCAGATTCTGACGGTCTGATTGCTTATATTTGGCCCGCAAGCGACAAGTCTCAGATTACTTAAATTAGATTTAATTTCTAAAGAAAACCATTTTTTCTCACACTCCTCGCTCCGAGCTCAAGCGAAAAGCCCCGGGACACTATCTGGATTTGATTTTTGAGATGGTTGTCAAGCCCAGTAAGGCGGTCCTAACCGTTTAGCTTCGCATTAATCGGACTTTCGACGTGCGGTCCAGATCCGATACGGAGTTTCAATGTGCTCCCGAAAGCAACTGGGTAATGAGATTGATCCTATATTTCAGGGTATTGTAGCGTCGATGATTTTACATGTTTTGGGTCTTGCAGATCGTATTTAAAGTGGTTTGAGCTAATTCTATTGACTGTTTAGTTCAGTACTTAACCAAATTCTGCCCTAATTATGACAGAATACGGTCTTAGGGAAGTTCTACGCCCCTTTCTCGTATCTATAGTTAGTATATTATTTTAATTATTTTTTTAGTAGTTTATCATCAAGTCTACTTCATCTCCATCAAATTTCATTAGATTTCGTCTTGTACAAAAATTCTAAAAATTCTAGAAATCGCAGCTGTCCAAACCAATGATTTTCGGACAGTTGACACAATGACCCATATTTAACTATATTAAATATTTTATTATATAAAACTAGACTTATCAAGCTTCAATTTGGCTTTTGAATCACCTAAATCGGAGTTATAACGAGGGAGATATGACTTTTTGAAGTCAGACCAAAATCACAGAAAAATGTGGCCGAAAACGGGCCAGCCAATGAAATACGGCCAGCCCGGGCCTGCTGGACCGCGGCAGACCGTGGTAGGCGTGGCACCGCCATGGTCCGCTGGACTGTCCGGTGATGATTTCCGCCACGTGATTTTTAAAATGGGCGTATCTTGTAAACCGTGATGAGTTATTCGACGTGCAATATATGATTTTGGGGTAGGAGAAGCTGATCTATCCAAATAACCTATTTATTTCTTGAGATTGCAAAAGGTTAATGGTCAAAAACCTATTTTTTTTTATTTATTTACTATTTATAGTAAATTTTAATTTAAGTATTGTTCTTCCTCACCTAAACTTTAGGATTCATGTCTAATATGAAAGTACTTATAAAAATTTGGAGAATAAGGTGGTGAAAGGTGAGATTTTGAAAGAAATGGGTTAAAAAGCGATTTTAGACTTTGGGATTGAGTTTTGAGAAATTAATAAGATGTTAGGATCGACCCATTGCCTAAGGATGCCTAACTCCAATTTGGAAAAAATCCGAGGTGTTACAACTGTTAACTTGACAAGCTTCCAAATGGGACCGGAATTAGTGAATTTTAGGACCGTTCGATATCCCAAAAGCATGTTGGAACTCTTCGATCATCATTTCGCAATTTAGATTGTTAATCTTTCTAAATCGCGCAATCCAACGGAGACGCTCATAACTACCTCATTTGATGTCGGATTGGGTTGATTTTTGGTCATTTGAAAGGTACTTTAGTGCACTTTCATTCCTGAATGGAATCATCATTTTTCGAGGCCATTTGGGCATCGATAAGTGGGATCGCAGTCCTCAGTCCTGAATTTTTCCATCATCTCCTGGTCTAATATTAACCACATAACTCTCTCTTCAGTGGCCAAATTTATTCTATTTTGAGATCAATGCACTGTTAACTTGACAAGCTTCCAAATGAGACCAGAATTGGGTAATTCTAGGACCGTTAGATTTTCGAAAAGCACGTTGGAACTCTTCGATCATCATTTTGCAATTTGGATTGTTAATCTTTCAAAATCGCGTGATCCAACGGAGACGCTCATTACTCCCTCATTTGATGTCGGATTGTGTCGATTTTTAGTCATCTGAAAGTTCATTTAGTGTTCTTCCATTCCTGAATGGAATCGTTGTATTTTGAGACCATTTGGGCATCGGTACGTGGGATCGCAGTCTTCAGTCCTGAATTTTTCCTTCATCTACTGGTCCAATAGTAACCTTCAAAACTCTCTCTTCGGTGGTCAAATTTATTCTATTTTGATCTCATTGCACTTAACTTGACAAGCTTCCAAATGGGACAAGAATTGTCTAATTCTAGGACCGTTCGATATCCCAAAAGTACGTTGTAACTCTTCGATCATCATTTTGCAATTTGGATTGTTAATCTTTCCAAATCGCCCAATCCAATGGATACACTCATTACTCCCTCATTTGATGTCGGATTAGGTCAATTTTTGATCATCTGAAAGTTACTTTAGTGTTCTTGCATTCCTGAATGGAATCGTCGTATTTCGAGACCCTTTGGGCATCGGTTAGTGGCATCGCAGTCTTTAGTCCTGAATTTTTCCTTCATCTCCTGTTCCAAAAGTAACCTTCATAACTCTCTCTTCAGTGGTCTAATTTATTCTATTTTGAGCTCATCGCACTGTTAACTTGACAAGCTTCCAAATCGGACCAGAATTAGCTAATTCTAGGGCCGTTCGATATCCCAAAAGCACGTTGGAACTCTTCGATCATCATTTCTCAATTTGGAGTGTTAATATTTACAAATCACGCGATCCTGTGGAGACGCTCATAACTACCTCATTTGATGTCGAATTGGGTTGATTTTTGGTCATTTGAAAGGTACTTTACTACTCTTTCATTCCTGAATGGAATCATCATTTTTCAAGACCATTTGGGCATCAGTAAGTGGGATCGCAGTCCTCAATTCTGAATTTTTCCATCATCTCCTGGTCCAATATTAACCTTCATAGCTCTCTCTTCAGTGATCAAATTTATTCTATTTTGAGCTCATTGCACTGTTAACTTGATAAGCTTCCAAATGGGACCAGAATTGCCTATTTCTAGGACCGTTCGATATCCGAAAACACGTTGGAACTCTTCAATCATCATTTTGCAATTTGGATTGTTAATCTTTCCGAATCGCGTGATCCAATGGAGACGCTCATAACTACCTCATTTGATGTCGGATTGGGTTGATTTTTGGTCATTTGAAAGGTACTTTACTACTCTTTCATTCTTGAATGGAATCATCATTTTTCAAGACCATTTGGGCATCAGTAAATGGGATCACAGTCCTCAGTCCTGAATTTTTCCATCATCTCCTGGTCCAATATTAACCTTCATAGCTCTCTCTTCAATGATTAAATTTATTCTATTTTGAGCTCATTGCACTGTTAACTTGATAAGCTTCCAAATGGGACCAGAATTGTCTAATTCTAGGATCGTTCGATATCCGAAAACACGTTGGAACTCTTCGTTCATCATTTTGCAATTTGGATTGTTAATCTTTCCGAATCGCGTGATCCAATGGAGACGCTCATAACTACCTCATTTGATCTTGGATTGGGTTGATTTTTGGTCATTTGAAAGGTACTTTAATGCTCTTTTATTCCTGAATGGAATCATCATTTTTCGAGACCATTTGGGCATCGGTAAGTGGGATCACAGTCCTCAGTCCTGAATTTTTCCTTCATCTCCTGGTCCAATAGTAACCTTCATAACTCTCCCTTCAGTGGTCAAAATTATTCTATTTTGAGCTCATTGCATGGTTAACTTGACAAGCTTCCAATTGGGACCAGAATTGTCTAATTCTAAAACCGTTCGATATCCCAAAAGCACGTTGGAACTCTTCGATCATCATTTTGCAATTTGGATTGTTAATCTTTCCAACTCGCACGATCCAATGGAGACGCTCATTACTCCCTCGTTTGATGTCGGATTGGGTTAATTTTCGATCAACTGAAAGTTACTTTAGTGTTCTTCCATTCCTAAATGGAATCGTCATATTTCGAGACCATTTGGGCATCAGTTAGTGGCATCGTAATCTTCAGTCCTGAATTTTTCCTTCATCTCCTGGTCCAATAGTAACCTTTATAAGTCTCTCTTCAGTGGTCAAATTTATTCTATTTTGAGCTCATCGCACTGTTAACTTGACAAGCTTCCAAATGGGACTATAATTAGCTAATTCTAGGACCGTTCGATATCCCAAAAGCACGTTGGAACTCTTCGATCATCATTTCGCAATTTGGATTGTTAATCTTTCCAAATCACATGATCTAATGGAGACGCTCATAACTACCTCATTTGATGTTAGATTGGGTTGATTTTTGGTCATTTGAAAGTTACTTTAGTGCTCTTTCATTCCTGAATGGAATCATCTTTTTTCGAGACCATTTGGGCATCGGTAAGTTGGATCGCAGTCCTCAGTCCTGAATTTTTCCATCATCTCCTGGTCCAATATTAACCTTCATAACTCTCTCTTCAGTGGTCAAACTTATTTTATTTTGAGCTCATTGCACTGTTAACTTGACAAGCTTCCAAATGGGACTAGAATTTGCTAATTTTAGGACCGTTTGATATCCGAAAAGCACGTTGGAACTCTTCGATCATCATTTTGCAATTTGGATTGTTAATCTTTCCGAATCGCGTGATCCAATGGAGACGCTCATAACTCCCTCGTTTGATGTCGAATTGGGTCAATTTTTATTCATCTGAAAGTTAATTTCGTGTTCTTCCATTCTTAAATGGAATCGTCATATCTCAAGACCATTTGGGCATCGGTAAGTGGGATCACAGTTGTTAGTCCTGAATTTTTCCATCATCTACTGGTCCAATAGTAACCTTCATAACTCTCTCTTCAGCGGTCAAATTTATTCTATTTTGAGCTCATTGCACTGTTAACTTGATAAGCTTCCAAATGGGACCAGAATTGCCCAATTCTAGGACCGTTCGATATCCGAAAACACGTTGGAACTCGTCGTTCATCATTTTGCAATTTGGATTGTTAATCTTTCCGAATCGCTCGATCCATTGGAGATGCTCATTACTCTCTCGTTTGATGTTGGATTGGGTCAATTTTTGATCATCTGAAAGTTACTTTAGTGTTCTTCCATTCCCTAATGGAATCGTCGTATTTCGAGACCATTTGGGCATCGGTTGGTGGCATCGCAGTCTTCAGTCATAATTTTTTTCTTCGTCTCCTGGTCTAACAGTAAGCTTCATAACTCTCACTTCAGGGGTCAAATTTATTCTATTTTGAGCTCATTGCACTGTTAACTTGACAAGCTTCCAAATGGGACCAGAATTAGCTAATTCTAGGACCGTTCGATATCCCAAAAGCACGTTGGAACTCTTCGATCATCATTCCGCAATTTGGATTGTTAATCTTTTCAAATAGTGCGATCCAACCGAGACACTCATAATTACCTCATTGATGTTGGATTTGGTTGATTTTTGGTCATTTGAAAGGTACTTTAGTGCACTTTCATTCCTGAATGGAATCATCATTTTTCGAAACCATTTGGGCATCGGTAAGTGGGATCACAGTCCTCAGTCCTGAAATTTTCCATCATCTCCTGGTCCAATATTAACCTTCATAACTCTCTCTTCAGTGGTCAAATTTATGCTATTTTGAGCTCATTGCACTGTTAACTTGACTGGCTTCCAAATGGGACCAGAATAGGCAAATTCTAGGACCGTTCGATATCCGAAAAGCACGTTGGAACTCTTCGATCATCATTTTGCAATTTGGATTGTTAATCTTTCTAAATCGCGCGATCCAACGGAGACGCTCATTACTCTCTCGTTTGATGTCAGATTAGGTCAATTTTTCATCTTCTGATAGTTACGTTAGTGTTCTTCCATTCCTAAATGGAATCGTCGTATTTCGAGACCCTTTGGGCATCGGTTAGTGGCATTGCAGTCTTCAGTCCTGAATTTTTCCTTCATCTCCTGGTCTAAAAGTAACCTTCATAACTCTCTCTTCAGTGGTCAAATTTATTCTATTTTGAGCTCATCGCACTGTTAACTTGACAAGCTTCCAAATCGGACCAGAATTAGCTAATTCTAGGACCGTTCGATATCCCAAAAGCACGTTGGAACTCTTCGATCATCATTTCACAATTTGGATTGTTAATAATTCCAAATCGCGTGATCCAGCGGAGACGCTCATAACTACCTCATTTGATGTCGGATTGGGTTGATTTTTGGTCATTTGAGAGGTACTTTACTGCTCTTTCATTCATGAATGGAAACATCATTATTCGAGACCATTTGGGCATCGGTAAGTGGGATCGTGGTCCTCAGTCCTGAATTTTTCCATCATCTCCTGGTCCAATATTAACCTTCTTTGCTCTCTCTTCAGTGGTCAAATTTATTCTCTTTTCAGTTCGTTGCACTTTTTACTTGATAAGCTTCCAAATGGGACCAGAATTGGCTAATTCTAGGACCGTTCGGTATCCCAAAACATGTTGGAACTCTTCGATCATCATTTTACAATTTGGATTGTTAATCTTTCCGAATCGCGCAATCCAAATTAGACGCTCATAACTACCTCATTTGATGTCGGATTGGGTTGATTTTTGGTCATTTGAAAGACACTTTAATGCTTTTTCATTCTTGAATGGAATTATCATTTTTCGAGACCATTTCAGCATTGGTAAGTGGGATCACAGTCCTTAGTGCTGAATTTTTCAATCATCTCCTGGTCCAATATTAACCTTCACAACTCTCTCTTTAGTGGTCAAATTTATTTTATTTTGAGCTCATTGCACTTTTAACTTGATAAGCTTCCAAATGGGACCAGAATTGGCTAATTCTAGGACCGTTCGGTATCCCAAAACACGTTGGAACTCTTCGATCATCATTTTGCAATTTGGATTGTTAACCTTTCTGAATCGCGCAATCCAAAGGAGACGCTCATTACTACCTCATTTGATGTCGGATTGGGTTGATTTTTGGTCATTTGAAAGGTACTTTAATGCTCTTTCATTCCTGAATGGAATTATCATTTTTCGAGACCATTTGGGCATCGGTAAGTGGGATCACAGTCCTCAGTCCTGAATTTTTCAATCATCTCCTGGTCCAATATTAACCTTCACAACTCTCTCTTCAGGGGTAAAATTTATTCTATTTTGAGTTCATTGCACTGCTAACTTGACAAGCTTCCAGACGGGACCAGAATTGGCAAATTCTAAGACCGTTCGATATCCGAAAAGCATGTTGGAACTCTTCGATTATCATTTTGCAATTTGGATTGTTAATCTTTCCAAATTGCGCGATCCAACGGACATGCTCATAACTCCCTCGTTTGATGTTGGATTGGGTCGATTTTTGGTCATCTGAAAGTTAATTTAGTGTTCTTCCATTCCTAAATGGAATCGTCGTATTTTGAGATAATTTATGCATCGGTACGTGGGATCGTAGTCTTCAGTCCTGAATTTTTCCTTCATCTCCTGGTCCAATAGTAACCTTCATAACTCTCTCTTCAGTGGTCAAATTTATTCTATTTTTATCTCATCGCACTGTTGACTTGACAAGCTTCCAAATGGGACCAGAATTAGCTAATTCTACGACCGTTCGATATCCCAAAAGCACGTTGGAACTCTTCAATCTTCATTTCGTAATTTGGATTGTTAATCTTTCCAAATCGCGTGATCCAACAGAGACGCTCTGTTTCGACAAGAAAACAAATGTGTTTGATTTGGGGAATTGATCTTATTCAAACATAACAAAAGAGTATTTAGAACAATCATCATATTTTATTAATATTGGGTTCATTTACATCCTCTATACATCCCTTGATTCTAAGATAAATCACATAAAAAGAACAAATTATTTTTAGCAAAGCTTATTATCTGTCCAATCCTGAATTCGGCAGCCTTTCGGCGTCTGTTTTAGTCATCTCCCAATACTTAGGAGGAATTGCTGAATAAATCATCTGATCTTCATGGAGATAGAAATTTCGGCAGCACTCCGACTCTATTTTGGTCATCTCCCAATACTTAGGAGGAATTACTGCATAGATCATTTGATCTTTTCTTTTAGAGAAGTAATTTCTCCTACAAGCTGATCAGCTGACTATTTGCGCGATCCGCGCAACCATTCTAGTAGTTGCACGATCCGCCCAACTGATGTACATGTTGTGCGGTCCGCGCAACTGAACATGGCTCTGCTCTCTCTACCTTCAGTTGCTCTATTTCAGTCTCTTGAAAAATCTTTCTCTCTCTTTATGAGAAGGGAAGTGGGGTATTTATAGACCCTTCACACGTGTCAGAGATCTTCATTGATTGCGCGATCCGCGCAATGACTCTCTTCGTTGCGCGACCGGCGCAACTACTTTCTTAGTTACGCGATCCGCGCAACTGCCTTCCTTGTTGCGCGACCAGCGCAACTGTAATTTTGGCTACTTTAACCGCGCAACCTTCCTTTTTGGTTGCGCGATCTGCGTAACCTGTCTTTCTTTATTATTTGTTCCCTTTCCTTTTTATGATAATAATTTTTATGCTCCAACACGCTCATAACTACCTCATTTGATGTCGGATTGGGTTGACTTTTGGTCATTTGAAAGGTACTTTAGTGCTCTTTCATTCCTGAATGGAATCATCGTTTCTCGAGACCATTTGGGTATCGGTAAGTGGGATCGCAGTCGTCAGTCCTGAATTTCTCCATCATCTCCTGGTCTAATAATAACCTTCAAAACTCTCTCTTCAGTGGTCAAATTTATTCTATTTTGAGCTCATTGCACTGTTAACTTGACAAGCTTCCAAATGGGACCAGAATTGGCTAATTCTAGGACCGTTTGATATTCGAAAAGCACGTTGGAACTCTTCGATCATCATCTTGCAATTTGGATTGTTAATCTTTCCGAATCGCGTGATCCAACGGAGACGCTCATAACTCCCTCATTTGATGTCAGATTGGGTCAATTTTTGGTCATCTGAAAATTAATTTCGTGTTCTTCCATTCTTGAATGGAATCGTCATATTTCAAGACCATTTGGGCATCGGTAAGTGGGATCACAGTCGTTAGTCCTGAATTTTTCCATCATCTACTAGTCCAATAGTAACCTTCATAACTCTCTCTTCAGTGGTCAAATTTATTCTATTTTGAGCTCATTGCACTGTTAACTTGTCAAGATTCCAAATGGGACCAGAATTGTCTAATTCTAGGACCGTTCGATATTCGAAAAGCACGTTGTAACTCTTCGATCATCATTTTGCAATTTGGATTGTTAATCTTTCCAAATCGCTCGATCCATTGGAGATGCTCATTACTCCCTCATTTGATGTCGGATTGGGTCAATTTTGATCATCTGAAAATTACTTTAGTGTTCTTCCATTCCCTAATGGAATCGTAGTATTTCGAGACCATTTGGGCATTGGTTAGTGGCATCGCAGTCTTCAGTCGTGAATTTTTTCTTCGTCTCCTAGTCTAATAGTGACCTTCATAACTCTCACTTCAGGGGTCAAATTTATTCTATTTTGAGCTCATTGGACTGTTAACTTGACAAGCTTCCAAATGGGACCAAAATTAGCTAATTCTAGGACCGTTCGATATCCCAAAGCATGTTGGAACTCTTCGATCATCATTTTGTAATTTGGATTGTTAATCTTTTCAAATCGCGAGATCCAACGGAGACGCTGATAACTACCTCATTTGATGTCGGGTTGGGTTGATTTTTGGTCATTTGAAAGGTACTTTAGTGCACTTTTATTCCTGAATGGAATCATCATTTTTCGAAACCAATTGGGCATTGATAAGTGGGATCGCAGTCCTCAGTCCTGAAATTTTCCATCATCTCCTTGTCCAATATTAACCTTCATAACTCTTTCTTCAGTGGTCAAATTTATTCTATTTTGAGCTCATTGCACTGTTAACTTGACAGGCTTCCAAATGGGACCAGAATAGGCTAATTCTAGGACCGTTCGATATCCGAAAAGCACGTTGGAACTCTTCGATCATCATTTTGCAATTTGGATTCTTAATCTTCTAAATCGCGAGATCCAACGGAGATGCTCATTACTCCCTCGTTTGATGTCGGATTAGGTCAATTTTTCATCTTCTGAAAATCACTTTAGTGTTCTTCCATTCCTGAATGGAATTGTCGTATTTGGAGACCCTTTGGGCATCGGTTAGTGGCATCGCAGTCTTCAGTCCTGAATTTTTCCTTCATCTCCTGGTCCAAAAGTAACCTTTATAACTCTCTCTTTAGTGGTCAAATTTATTCTATTTTGAGCTCATCGCACTGTTAACTTGACAAGCTTCCAAATCAGACCAGAATTAGCTAATTCTAGGACCGTTCGATATCCCAAAAGCACGTTGGAACTCTTCGATCATCATTTCACAATTTGGATTGTTAATAATTCCAAATTGCGCGATCCAACAGACACGCTCATAACTACCTCATTTGATGTCGGATTGGGTTGATTTTTGGTAATTTGAAAGGTACTTTACTGCTCTTTCATTCGTGAATGCAATCATCGTTATTCGAGCCCATTTGGGCATCAGTGAGTGGGATCGCAGTCCTCAGTCCTGAATTTTTCCATCATCTCCTGGTCCAATATTAACCTTCATAGCTCTCTCTTCAGTGGTCAAATTTATTCTATTTTGAGCTCATTGCACTGTTAACTTGATAAGCTTCCAAATGGGACCAGAATTGGCTAATTCTAGGACCGTTCGGTATCCCAAAACACGTTGGAACTCTTCGATCATCATTTGGCAATTTGGATTGTTAATCTTTCCGAATCGTGCGATCCAAAGGAGACGCTCATAATTACCTCATTTGATGTTGAATTGGGTTGATTTTTGGTCATTTGAAAGGTACTTTAATGCTCTTTCATTCCTGAATGGAATCATCATTTTTCGAGACCATTTGGGCATCGGTAAGTGGGATAACAGTCCTCAGTCCTGAATTTTTGGTCCAGTATTAACCTTCACAACTCTCTCTTCAGTAGTCAAATTTATTTTATTTTGAGCTCATTGCACTGCAAACTTGTCAAGCTTCCAAACGGAACCAGAATTAGCTAATTCTAAGACCGTTCGATATCCGAAAAGCACATTGGACCTCTTCGATTATCATTTTGCAATTTGGGTTGTTAATCTTTCCAAATTGTGCAATCAAACGGACATGCTCATAACTCCCTCGTTTGATGTTGGATTGGGTCAATTTTTGGTCATCTGAAAGTTAATTTAGTGTTCTTCCATTCCTAAATGGAATCGTCGTATTTCGAGACAATTTATGCCTCGGTACGTGGGATCGCAGTCTTCAGTCCTGAATTTTTCCTTCATCTCCTGGTCCAATTGTAACCTTCATAACTCTCTCTTCAGTGGTCAAATTTATTTTATTTTCAGCTCATTGCACTGTTAACTTGATAAGCTTCCAAATGGGACCAGAATTGTCTAATTCTAGGACCGTTCGATATCCCAAAAGTACACGTTGTAACTCTTTGATCATCATTTTACAATTTGGTTTGTTAATCTTTCCAAATCGCGTGATCTAATGGAGACGCTCATTACTCCCTCGTTTGATGTCAGATTGGGTCAATTTTTGATCATCTGAAAGTAACATTAGTATTCTTCCATTCCTGAATGGAATCGTCGTTTTTCGAGACCATTTGGGCATCGGATAGTGGCATCACAGTCTTCAGTCCTGAATTTTTCCCATATCTCCTGGTCCAATTGTAACCTTCATAACTCTCTCTTCAGTGGTCAAATTTATCCTATTTTGAGATCATCGCACTGTTGACTTGACAAGCTTCCAAATGGGACCATAATTAAGCTAATTCTACGACCGTTCGATATCCCAAAAGCACGTTGGAACTCTTCAATCTTCATTTCGCAATTTGGATTGTTAATCTTTTCAAATCGCGCTATCCAACGGAGATGCTCATAACTACCTCATTTGATGTCGGATTGGGTTGACTTTTGGTCATATGAAAGGTACTTTAGTGCTCTTTCATTCCTGAATGGAATCATCGTTTCTCGAGACCATTTGGGCATCGGTAAGTGGGATCACAGTCGTCAGTCCTGAATTTTTCCATCATCTCCTGGTCTAATAATAACCTTCAAAACTCTCTCTTCAGTGGTCAAATTTATTCTATTTTGAGTTTATTTCACTGTTAACTTGACAAGCTTCCAAATGGGACCAGAATTGACTAATTCTAGGACCATTCGATATCCAAAAAGCACGTTGAAACTCTTCGATCATCATTTTACAATTTAGATTGTTAATGTTTCCAAAATGAGCGATCCAAAGGAGACACTCATAACTACCTCATTTGATGTCAGATTGGGTTGATATTTGGTCATTTGAAATGTACTTTAGTGCTCTTCCATTCCTGAATGGTATCATCGTTTTTTGACACCATTTGGGGATCGATAAGTGGGATCGCAGTCCTCAGTCCTGAATTTTTCCATCAGCTCCTGGTCCAATATTAATCTTCATAACTCTCTCTTCAGTGGTCAAATTTATTCTATTTTGACCTCATTGCACTGTTAACTTGACAAGCTTCCATATGGGACCAGAATTGGCTAATTCTAGGACCGTTCGATATCTGAAAAGCATGTTGGAACTCTTCGATCATCATTTTGCTAGTTGGATTGTTAATCCTTCCAAATCGCGCGATCCAATGGAGACGCTCATAACTCCCTCGTTTGATGTCGGATTGGGTCGATTTTTGGTCATCTGAAAGTTAATTTAGTGTTCTTCCAATCTTGAAAGGAATCGTCGTATTTCAAGACCATTTGGGCATCGGTAAGTGGGATCACAGTCGTCAGTCCTGAATTTTTCCATCATCTCCTGGTCCAATAGTAACCTTCATAACTCTCTCTTCTATGGTCAAATTTATTGTATTTTGGGCACATTGGACTGTTAACTTGACGAGCTTCCAAATGGGACCAGAATTGTCTAATTCAATGACCGTTCGATATCCCAAAAGCACGTTGTAACTCTTCGATCATCACTTTGCAATTTGGATTATTAATCTTTCCAAATCGCACGATCCAATGGAGACGCTCATTGCTTCCTCGTTTGATGTCAGATTGGGTCAATTTTTGATCACCTGAAAGTTACTTTAGTGTTCTTCCATTCCTGAATGGAATCATCGTATTTCGAGACCATTTGGGCATCGGTTAGTGGCATCACATTCTTCAGTCCTAAATTTTCCTTCATCTCCTGGTCCAATAGTAACCTTCATAACTCTCTCTTTAATGGTCAAATTTATTCTATTTTGAGTTCATTGCACTGTTAACTTGACAAGCTTCCAAATGGGAGCAGAATTGGCTATTTCTAGGACCGTTTGATATCGCAAAAGCACGTTGGAACTCTTCGATCATCATTTCCCAATTTGGATTGTTAATCTTTCCAAATCGCACGATCCAACGGAGACGCTCATAACTCCCTCATTTGAAGTCGAATTGGGTGGATTTTTAGTCATTTGAAATGTACTTTAGTGCTCTTTCATTCCTGAATGGAATCATCGTATTTCTAGACCATTTGGGCATCGGTAAGTGGGTTCGCAGTCCTCAGTCCTGAATTTTTCCTTCTTCTCTTGATCCAATAGTAACCTTCATAACTCTCTCTTTAGTGGTCAAATTTATTCTATTTCGAGCTCATTGCACTGTTAACTTGACAAGCTTCAAAATGGGACCTGAATTGGCTAACTGTAGGACCATTCGATATCCCAAAAGCACGTTGGAACTCTTCGATCATCATTTTACAATTTGGATTGTTAATCTTCCCAAATCACACGATTCAACGGAGACGCTCATAACTCCCTCGTTTGATGTCGGATTGGGTCAATTTTTGGTCATCTGAAAGGTACTTTAGTATTCTTCCATTCCTGAATGGAATCATCATTTTTGGAGACCATTTGGGCACCGGTAAGTGGGATCGCAGTCTTCAGTCCTGAATTTTTCCTTCATCACCTGATCCAATAATTACCTTCATAACTCTCTCTTCAGTGGTCAAATTTAGACTATTTTGAGCTCATTGAACTACTAACTTGAAAAACTTCCAAATGGGACCAAAATTGGCTAATTTTAGGACCGTTCGATATCCCAAAAGCATATTGGAACCCTTCGATCATCATTTTGCAATTTAGATTGTTAATCTTTCCAAATCGCATGATCCAATAGTGACGCTCATAATTCCCTCGTTTGATGTCGGATTGGGTTGATTTTTGGTCATCTGAAAGGTACTCTAGTGCTCTTCCATTCCTGAATGGAATCATCGTATTTTGAGACCACTTTCGCATCGGTAAATGAAATTGCAGTCGTTAGTCCTGAATTTTTCCTGCATCTCCTAGTCCAATATTAACCTTCATAACTCTCTCTTCAGTGATCAAATTTAGAATATTTTGAGCTCATTGCACTGTTAATTATCAAGCTTCCAAATGGGAGAAGAATTGGCTAATTCTGGGACCGTTCGATATCCCAAAAGCACGTTGGAACTCTTTGATCATCATTTTGCAATTTGGAATGTTAATCTATCCAAATCACGCGATCCAATGGAGACGGCCATAAATCCCTCGTTTGATGTCGGGTTGGGTCAATTTTTGGTCATCTGAAAGTTAACTTTAGTGTTCTTCCTTCCCTAAATGGAATCGTCATATTTTGAGACCATTTGGGCATCGGTAAGTGGGATCGCAGTCTTCAGTCCTGAATTTTTCCTTCATCTCCTAGTCCAATAGTAACCTTCATAACTCTCTCTTCAGTGGTCAAATTTAGTCTATTTTAAGCTCATTGCACTGTTAACTTGACAAGCTTCCAAATGGGACCAAAATTGGCTAATTCTAGGACCGTTCGATATCCGAAAGCACGTTGGAACTCTTCGATCATCATTTTGCAATTTGGATTGTTAATCTTTCCAAATCGCGTGATCCAATGGAGACACTCATAACTCCCTCGTTTGATGTCAGATTGGGTCAATTTTTAGTCATCTGAAAGTTACTTTAGTGTTCTTCCATTCCTAAATGGAATCGTCATATTTCGAGACCATTTGGGCATCGGTTAATGGCATTGCAGTCTTCAGTCCTGAATTTTTCCTTCAACTCCTGGTCCAATAGTAACCTTCATAACTCTCTCTTAAGTGGTCAAATTTATTCTACTTTGAGCTCATTGCGCTATTAACTTGACAAGCTTCCAAATGGGACCAGAATTAACTAATTCATGGACCGTTTGATATCCTAAAAGCACGTTGGAACTCTTCGATCATCATTTCACAATTTGGATTGTTAATCTTTCCAAATCACGCTACCTAATGGAGACGCTCATAACTCCCTCATTTGATGTCGGATTGGGTTGATTTTTGGTCATTTGAAAGGTACTTGAGTGCTCTTTCATTCTTGAATGGAATCATCGAAATTAAGACCATTTGGGGTTCGATAAGTGGGATCACAGTCCTCAGTCCTGAATTTTTCCATCATCTCTTGGTCCAATAGTAACCTTCATAACTCTCTCTTCACAGGTCAAATTCATTCTATTTTGAGCTCATTGCTGTAACATCTTAGATTTTTGCCAACCTGGAATTAGACGTTCTTAGGCAATGGGTCGATCCTAACACCTTATTAACTTGTCAGAACTCAATCCCAAAGTCTAAAACCACTTTTGAACCCATTTCCTTCACAAATCCCACCCTTCACCACCTTGGTCTTTCGATTTTTCTAAGTACTTTCACCCTAGACACTATCTTAAACTAGTTAAGTATTATAACTTGGATCACTTTATATACAAACTACAAAGGCCCAGGTACCACCTCAGACAGAAATTACTCAGGACTAAATCCTTTAGAAATTAGGCGAGAATTAGCCAGTGTTAAATTAGAGTACCTATGAAATTAGCACCAATCACTTTAAATATGATCTGCAAGACTCATAACTTGTAGAACCGTTGACGCTACATTACCCTAAAATCTAGGATCAATCTCATTACCCGGCTGCTCTCGGGAGCATCTCGAAACTCCGTATCAGATCTGGACCGCACGTCGGAAGTCCGATTAACACGAAGTTAAGGATCGCCTTGCTGGGCTTGACAACCATCTCGGAAATCAAATCCAGATAGTGTCCCAGTACAATTCGCTTGAGGCCGGAGTGAAGAGTGTGAGAAAGGTGAAATTAATTAAAAATAAAATATAAATTTAAATAATCTGGCACGTGTCGCTTGCAGATCAGTTATAAGGATTCCGACCGTCAGAATCAGACCAGATTACACCCTCGGATCAGGGATATTTGCCCAAACATATCCATGTACTTAAAATCCCCGATCGAGATTCACTGACCGTTGAACTGAAACTGGTCCGCCACGCGTGATCTGGGAAGCCGACCGAAATTAAAACTTATGTAAACCTAGATCCAGTGTTAGTGAGCTTAAGTCCGATCGCACACAGAAAAGGGGCCGCCAGAAGTACTCCGTTGAGCTGGAACAGGCTCACTTTGGTTATAACCTAAGTATACCTTGACCTTAGGTCTATTTTGGTGTGCTTTTAGGCTATATAAGGACCTTAGAACCCTCTCTCATTCAGCCGTATGAATTTGAGAAAAACCCTAGAAAAGTGAGAGAAAGTGAGAGAGTTGTGGGAGGATTCTTCCCACCCTTTTTCCCCTGCCATTCTACAAGCTCAACCACACCATTCTTACGCTTTCCCAGCGATTTCGACCTCGTTTCTAGGTAAGAAACCCTAACCCTAACCTGTTTTGGGGTTTTAATAGTTTTAGGTTATGAAATAGCTAACCTATTTCATTCTATAGGTTACCAAACTGCCGAATACGAAAGCTTAGCAAACCTATCGGATTCGTTACAATTCTACGACAAAAGGTGCGGACTTTAGATGTATAGGTTATGGTTTTCAATGCTTTCAATGTCAGATAATGATAGATTCATGATCTGCATGCAATTACACATGTACAAAGTGCTGACTGTTTTCCGTTTTGATTAAATACGAAGAATATGAAATTTTGTGTATTCTAAGTATTTGTAGAAAGTACCGTATACATATAAATTTTGGAAATGTGTTTGCCATGATTATTTACTGTATGAACATATTATATATGTATATAATACTTGGCGAGGCGAAAGGGTTCGCCCTAATACATGTTTTTGCTAGTATACGCTATGTATGTTGAAATAGTGTATTCTAAGTGTTTGTGAAAATGCTTGTGAGAGTAAGTGCTTGGATGATGGTGCTTTAGGTGGGTGTCGAGATGGGATTCTCAACTACCTTAGGAACGTATATAATTTCCTCTATGATTGGTTGTTTAATTTAATCGCTTACTATGAAACATATGTGCTTGTATATGTTGTTTATATTGTGCTTGTAACATGCTTTATGACATGTTTGTTAACATGCTTGAATTACTTTGATTATTATGCTTTACTCCACATGCTTCTGAATAAGGATTGATTGTGATTGGGGCTATGATTATGTCCGGACAATCGGTAACGGAATTGAGTTCGTGGTTGAGATTCATTTCGCCACGTAGGATGTGTCTGACGAATCCGAGTCGTACTTCAGTTGGCGACAGTGGTTGGGCCACACGAAGTGCTTATGCACTTCATGTCGTTCAGTTGATTGTGTGCTCGTGCTAGTCTGACTCGTCAAGTAACCCGATGTGTCTAATGTATGTTCACCATGTTTGGACTCTCTTTCTTGAACCTAGGGTATCAAACTTACCAGTGAAATCCCGTTAACCATGGTACCACAATCCGCTAAGACTCATGAGCCGGACATGGTGGTATGGGACACCGTGGTCGAGCTGTCGGCCTACACTGGGGCCACATGCCTCCCCTTAGTGACCAGTGAGCAACCCTGACTCGTGAGTCGAATATGGTGGTATGGGATACTGTATTCGAGCTGTCGGCCTATACTGATTGGTGACGAGCCCTTTGTAGTGACCTCGAGCATACTCTGAATTTGCGGTGAGGCGACGAGTTTTATCGCGGTGAATAGAGTATAAACTAGGCTTATATCAATTTAGTGATGAACCGTTAAAAAGGTGATGGGAGAGTGGTGTAATGATTGCGTGTAACAGCCCTGGTAGCCTTTGTAGTGCGCTAGAACCACACTATCGTATGAGATTATCTAGGTTTGACGACCCTAGAATGGATCATGTTTGGGAATGATCAAGGGAGGTACCTTAGTTTCCCAATCTTGCTGTTTGAAATGGACTAATAACAACTTGGTAATCATGCTCATCATCGCACTGCATGTGCCTGGAAGATGTGGAACACTGAGGAATGAAAGCATGCCGCGAACGAAAGATGGTGTCGTATGAGGGAGTATGTCGGTGAGGGCATGCATCGTGACTACATTCCTTACTTGCATTAACAAGAGTATTTAGAATTGTTTGATTGTACTGCTTTATCATTACTGCTTGACTGAATTGATAACATGTTAACCTATGCTTTACTGTTCCACTGAGTTGATCACTCACTCCCACGTTACGGGACGGTGCTTGCAACACCAACCAGACTGTCTTATCTGCAGGCGATGGCGATGCTTGTGAGGTGGAACCGGACCTTTGCATTGACTATGATGCTTGCTCGTATTGGCTGTATTCTGGCGGCTTCATGTGAGCTGTGTCTTGATTGACGGGGTTACCGGGATGTCGACTAGATGACCTTACATATGTTGGTACATTTTGGAGTTGTACTTGTAATTATTTAACTGGTAACATTATTGTTGAGGCATAAAATAAGCAAAGAACTGAAGAAAGGAAAGGTCAAGAAAATCAGTTTAAAGATCAAAGAAATCAATTTGAAGATGACTTTGTGCGGGATCGCGCAAAGAGAATAGATTGCGCTGGATCGCGCAAAGTAAATGGGTTGCGCGGGTTGATCAGTGAAGACAGGTTGCGCGGAATGATAGATTGCACGAGACCACGCAAAGTATGTTGATTGCGCGAGTCCGCGCAAAGTGTTTTGTAGAGATATAGAAATGGCTGGATGATATTTTGTCCCACATCGACCAGAATAGAGATTTACACCATTAAAGATGTCTATAAATACCCCGTTCTTTCTCTCAAAAGGGGTTAGAAGATTTCAGAGTGAAAGAAAGATGAAGAAGAAGATAGAAGGTGCAGAGCATTGGGCTCCTGTAGTTTGCGCGGACCCGCGCAAAGGAGCATTGGGCTCCTATCGTTTGAGCGGACCCGCGCAAAGTCTGTAGTTTGCACGGACCAGCGCAAACCGACTGCTAGACAGTCCATAACAGCAATGGGCTGTTATGCTGCTAGAATGGCTAGAGTCTTCAAATCTTCAAGTTCTTCTTGTTCAGGAGAAAAGGAAGAAAAGGCGTATTCCTCCTAAGTTTCAGGAGATGACTGAAATAGCGTTGTTATACTGCCGGAATCTCCGTCCTCTTGAAGACTATTAGTCGATTCGCTTATTCCTCCTAAGTTTCAGGAGATGATTCAAATAGCGCCGTTATGCTGCCGAAATTTATATTTAACTGCGATAATCGTAACTTGCAATGAATTCTTTGTAAACTATCTTAGAATCAAGGGATACTTGAGGATGTAAATGAATTCAGAATCAATAAAAATGTGATGATTGTTTCTGTAACTGTTTCATTGTTATGTTTGAATAAGAAAATTCCCAAATCAAATACATTTGTTTTCTTGTCGAAACAAAATGGCGACTCTGCTGGGGAATTTCATATCTTATTTAACACTAACATTGGAAAGTTGCAAGACTCTCATTACTGTTTTTGGCGTCTGATAGACGCCAAAATGGCGACTCTCAGTGGGAACATCCCCCCTTCATCTCTAAGATAGTTTACTTGGTCTTCCATATACTAATTTCATGAATGTTTGTTATTGAAGGTACCCAAATTCAATCACACTACATCGCTAATGGCTAACATTGCGAGAAAAGTGAACTTCCGATTCACCGCTACCGGATTTGTAATTGAATATGCGCCGAGCCAAACTCCTGAGCATACGAAAGCAAGCACTATAAGCAGGCGCAAAGCGACTCAAGTAACAGTGGGAGTTATTTCCGTCTCACCTCAACCATAAGAAAGTGATGAGAATTGGACTTTGGTCCTGTCCAAGAAGACAAAAGTAAAGACTTTAAAGACCCGCAAAGCGAAAGTACTTGTACCAAGAACTGAGGGACCGGTCACGCGTAGCATAGCTAGAAGAAAACCTGAGCTCGCCCCTCCGGCAATTTATCCCGAACAAGCTGCTTCGCAGTTCTCGTTGCACGATTTCCCGGCTTTAATCGCTCCAAAGACTAAATAGACAGAGTCGCAGAAAGGCAAAGCACTGATGATAGGATCACCAATGCCTATGTCACCTCAAACAAGCTCGCCTATAACTATATCACCTCGATCGGTTGAAAGCATAGGAAGTACACAAGAATCAAATAAGACTCCAATGTCTCCCCTCTTTATAAGTCCTGTTACGTCAACATACTCACGTTTTACTCAAAAAATAGCTTCGACAAACAGTCAAGAGGCCGCAGTATATATGGCAGAGACGGGTCAAGGAAATAGGCCATCTACTGAAGAACGTGTTGATCAAATGGCAGAGGCACAAAGAGTGCTAATGGATGAATGCCGGAACCTCAGAGAAGCTCTGGCAACTCTGGCACATAATGTAGCCCAGATAGTGGCTCCACCCATGATGGGAGCAACAATGGACAAGAGAACCAACCTGAAGGCTCTCGTCCGCAGGAGATAGGATCACGAGGATCAGTTCCAGCAACAAGAGCTATAACGCAAGATGATGTAAGACAAGTCGTCGAAGAAGCAGTCAGAATAGAAAGAGAGCCAGCGAATACCGGTCGTTTAGATACCGAACACCCTACCCGAGAGAGGTAGAGGATGTTCCGTTTTCAGCCAATTTTAAGCATCCAAATTTCAGAAATTTAATGGGGAAGGATCACCAGAAGAACACCTGATGCATTTCATCACCAGCATGGGAAACTTCTCCACAATACCTCAATACTGTTTACGCTTATTTGGATCATCATTGACAAGTAAAGCTTTCAGGTGGTATTCAAATTTGGCACCAAGATCTATACGCACATGGGAAGAAATGCAAGATGCTTTCATGTCAAACTTCTTCTCGTCAGAACGCGATGTTAGCATCACAGAGTTAGCTTCAGTACGACAGCGAGAAGGAGAACCAGTCGAAAAATTCATAGACAGATGGAAAACACTGGGGGCATCGTGTAGACAATTGCTGAAAGAAAAGGAACAAGTCAAAATGTGTCTGAATTCTATGGAGACAGGAATTGCGTTCGGACTCACCAGCGCTGATATCGGAACCTTTCGCGATTTGGCTACCAAAGCCCATGCATTGGAATTAATGACTCGTAAGATGCCAGCATTTCATCATGAAACTGTCAGAAGAATACCTGGCAGGACAACCGTCAACACCATCGATCGGGATAAGAAAAATCAAGAAGTGAAGGGCTCAAGAGACAAAAGGCCGGAAGGAAAAGAAAACTGGAATCAATCAAGGGACAGATACGGTGGAAAAAAGCTCAGAATGCTCGATTCTCATGAAGGATTTGAGTTTGATAAAGAGGACGTGGTACCTATGATGCAACAGTTGTTAAAAGCAGGTACCCTAGAATTACCGGAACCGAAACGCCCTGAAGATGTGACAAGGACTCGAGAAAGAAACTTTTGTCGTTATCATCGCTTAGTGGGACATCCGACAGAAAATTGTTACACGTTAAAGTGCATCATACAGCGAATGATAAATAGAGGAGATATAATAACCAGCGAAAGCAAAGGAAAGAATACAAGGGCGACAGTAAATGTATTGTCAATTCAAGAAAAGACTCGGGGAATGAGAGAGAAGGGAGACCGAAGGCCAATAAGAAATGCGACATGATTACGTTGCGATCGGGGAAGCAGATAACAAGTCCGGTAAAGCAAAAAGCAGAAGTTATAAGGAAAGAAGTGACTGAAAGACAGAACATCAAGGATAGAAGTAGAAATGAAGATACATCGACAAAAGTGGCTTACGATGTAGTTAGTCACTTGAAAGGTATATCTGCACGTTTGAGTATTTATGATGCGCTCAAGTTATCAGAAGAGTTTCGACAGAGTTTGATTCAAGCACTGTCTGATCACGATGTGAGAGAAACTTTACTGACAGAAATGAAGAATGAAAGAAGCAAGGAAAAGGTGGATTTTCGACCAGTAATATCTTTCTCTGATGATGACTTAATTGGTGAAACAGAACATAACAAGCCATTGATGATAGAAGGGTATATTTGCGAAAAGAAGATAAAACGAATCATGATAGACAATGGGTCAGCAGTGAATCTTTTGCCACTTTCCATGATCACTAAATTGGGTTACCGCCGTTCATATTTGCGCCCCAGCGGAATGATGATACAAGGGTTTAATCAAGATGGACAACGCGCACTCGGTAAAATTACAGTAATATTGGAAGTGGGAGAACTAATTACTACTGTTGTATGTCATGTTAAAATGCTATGACGACATATAATCTTCTCTTAGGCAGGCCATGGATACATCAGTACAATATTGTACCTTCTACTCTACACCAATGTTTCAAATACTATAAGGATGGAATGCAGTGTAAAGTAATGGCTGATGCGAAACCATATACAGAAGCTGAGTCTTTCTTTGCGGATGCTAGCTATTATAAATGTTTCTCTAAAGAAGTGGGAAATGATGATGGAAAGAGAGTCTTGAAAGATGTCCAAATAAATAAAGCTAGAGAAGAAAGGGCGGAATCTCCTGAGACTACAGAAGCAAGGAAAAAGTTCTATTTTGTACCAAAGCGCCTAAGACAACCGGGACAACCGCCGTTGACATTGTTGTCGACAGAACAGTTGAAAGTCTTACAGTCCAATTACACGATGCCCTTACCCAATATTGAAAGATGTAAGCCATTTGCAGCCGCCCCAGACACATTTCAAGTCAGAGACAGTGCTAAATATCCTGAAGCAATAAAGTTCCACGTTGCAGCAGAGGTGAAGAATGAAAACACAAGCAATATATATCATGGAGAGTTAGCACTGCAGAATTTGAGAAAATACAGTGCAGTAAGCAAGAAAATCATGAGAAATATGGGTTTTTTTGTGACAAGCCCACTGGATTGAATCATGGGAAAGGAATTCAAATCCCTCTCAGAGTTAATCAAGAAAAACGGAGAAAATTCCAAGGATTAGGAGCAGAATCATCAGTAAATATGACTCCAGCCGAACAGATATCGGAACAAGATGCTAAGGTAGTCAAGTGTCCTGAAAGCACTCCAAGACAAATAGAAGATGGGGGACAGCCGACGATAGATGGCTTGCGAGAAATAAATTTGGGAACAGCAGAAGAGCCAAGGAACACATTTATCAGTGTCAGTCTTTCAGATCAGGAATTTGAGAAATATGGCCAGCTTCTCAGAGAAAATAAAGACGTCTTCGCTTGGACATATGAAGAAATGCCAGGATTGGAACCCTCCGTAGCAATGCATCGATTAAATATTTCCAAAGAAAAGAAACCAGTAAAGCAAGCTCAAAGGCGATTCCACCCAGACCTGATTCCATTAATCGAAAAAGAAGTAAATAAATTAATAAAGGTTGGATTCGTCAGAGAAGTTAAATATCCCAAGTGGATATCAAACATTGTTCCGGTGAAAAAGAAGAATGGGCAGATTAGAGTATGCATCGACTTCAGAGATCTGAATGAAGCATGTCCAAAAGATGACTTCCCTCTCCCGATAACAGAATTATTAATTGATAGCACTACTCAGTATGCTATTATGTCCTTTATGGACGGATAGGCGGGTTATAATCAAATCAGGATGGCACTCGAAGATGAAGAGGCAACGGCTTTCAGAACACCGCTTGGAATTTATTGTTATAAAGTTATGCCTTTCGGTCTCAAAAATGCTGGGGCAACATATCAAAGGGCAATGAAAAACATTTTTCAAGATATGATGCATAAACATGTCGAATGCTATGTTGATGACTTGGTAGTCAGGTCGGGAGATCATCAAGAACACCGTGAACATTTAGCATCAGTCTTCCGTCGTCTCAGAAAGAAGCAATTAAAAATGAACCCTGCTAAGTGTGCATTTGGAGTATCTTCTGGCAAGTTCCTCGGCTTTGTGTACGACACAGAGGGATCGAGATTGATCCAGAAAAAATTAAGGCTATTCAAAATATGCCGCCACCAACGACGTTGAAGGAATTTAAAAGCTTACAAGGAAAATTGGCATACATTCGTCGTTTCATTTCAAATCTCGCAGGAAGGTGTCAGCCATTTTCTCGGTTAATGAAGAAAGATACAGAATTTGTATGGGATCACGCCTGTCAAAATGCATTTGACTCAATCAAGAATTATTAAGACAGCCGCCGGTGTTGACAGCTCCAATAAAAGGTAAGCCACTTATCTTATATACATCTGCAGCTACAAATTCTTTGGGTGCTTTGTTAGCACAGGTGAACGAAACGGAAAAGAACTGCTCTTTATTATCTAAGCCGAACATTGATGGGGGCAGAATGCAACTATTCTTCGATCGAGAAAGAATGTTTGGCGCTGATATTCGCTGTACAAAAGTTGAGGCATTATTGTCTCTCTCATGATATAACTCTAATCTCAAGAGCAGATCCGATAAAATTTTTAGTGACGAGGCCAATGTTGTCGGGAAGACTAGCCAAGTGGACGTTATTGCTATCAGAATATAGTATTTCATATAAACCGGCGAAAGCAGTAAAAGGACAAGCCATGACAGACTTCCTCGCAGCGCATCCTATAGCAGAAAGTGAAGAAATTAATGACGAATTTCCAGATGAACAGGTTATGTTGGCTGAATCTCAGAATCTTTGGCAAATGTATTTTGATGGTGCTGCTCGAATATCGGGAGCGGGGGCAGGAATAATATTCATTACACCTCAAGGCGATTTATTGCCATATTCCTTCACATTGGACACCGCATGCACAAACAATGAAGCTGAATACAGAGCTCTTATCATCGGAATGGAAATAGCCCAGCAAATGGAAATAAAATTATTGCATATCTTCGGAGATTCTAAATTGATTGTAAATCAGTTGACAACAGAATTCGAAGTAAGGAAAGAAGAACTTCTGCCCTATTATCGGAAGGCACAAAAGTTGCTTGAACAATTTTGTCATGTGGAAATTAAACACATACCACGCTCTGAGAATGCAAAAGCGGACGCTCTAGCGGTCTGGCAGCAGCTCTGTCCTGCACAAATCGAAGTCCTCTTCAGGTAACTATAGAAGAAAGAAGATTCCTGCCGTCTGCAGAGGTTATCGAAGAAACCGTAGAAATGTTTCCTATATCTTGTCTAGAAGTAATGATAGATGATTGGCGTCAGCCTTTCGTTGATTATCTCAAATATAATATCTTGCCAGAAGATAATGCGCAAAGGCAGCAGATTAAGCAGCGATCGGGCAAATTTGTCATATGCAGTGAAGTATTGTATAGAAAATCTTACAATGGAATGCTGCTAAGATGCTTAGACAAGCAAGAAGCAAACCAAATGCTGCGGGAAGCACATTCAGGTGAATGTGGAGCACATCAAGCCGGCCGAAATTTGTGCCATAGAGTACATCGAATGGGTTATTATTGGCCTACTATGTTCAAAGATGCGATAGAATATGCAAAGCGGTGTCATGAATGCCAAATACACGGAGATGTAATACATGTTCCCCCAGAAGACTTACATCAGTCTGTTACTTCCTGGCCTTTCTCAGCTTGGGGACTCGATGTGATTGGTCCTATAAATCCCCCTTCATCTAAAGGAAAACAGTATATTTTGGCAGCAACAGATTATTTCTCCAAATGGACCGAAGCAATTGCCTTGCGTAATGTTAAAGAGACAGATGTGGTCAATTTCATTCGACATGCTATAATATACCGTCATGGTATTCCGAAAAAGATCGTCACTGATAATGGCACCCCTTTTAAAAATAGAGGCATGAAAAGTTGTGTCAGAAGTTCGGCATCCAGCATTCGTTTTCAACACCTTACTATCCTCCGGCCAATGGATTAGCGGAAGCATTTAACAAAACGATTATCAAAATAATCAAGAAAACGGTGACAGGTAATAAGCGTGATTGGGATGAAAAGTTACAAGAAGCATTATGGGCCTACAGAACTACTCATCGTACAGCAACAGGGGCGACACCTTATTCATTAATCTATGGAATAGAGGCAGTTATCCCAATCGAAATGCAGGTGGCATCACTCAGGATAGCAGTACATCAATCTATAACAGATGATGAAAATGCAAAAATAAGGTTGAAAGAGTTGGATTTGCTCGATGAGAAACGTCTTGAAGCTCAGCAGCGGTTGCAGTATATCAGGCCAGGATATCGGCTGCATTTGATAAACAGGTTAAATACCGCTCTTTCAAAAAAGGGGATATGGTGTTAATGCTAAAAAGACCTATAGTGATTACTCGCCGAACAGGGGGCAAGTTCGAGCCTAAATGGGACGGTCCATATGTGGTAAAAGAAGTATACTCCAATGGGGCATATAGAATCACAAATCAAGAAGGACAGAGTATCAGTATACTTGTCAACGCCCGTTTCATCAAGAGATACTATCCCTAAAGATAGACATGTGGATTTTGATTCAGAATATTATCAGCATAATGAATCTGTACCAAAAGGGGGCAAGGATGAATAAGATCATGTTCATATATCAACAAAAGAAGATGT
Source organism: Magnolia officinalis (assembly GCA_021015155.1). Classification (NCBI taxonomy): domain Eukaryota; kingdom Viridiplantae; phylum Streptophyta; class Magnoliopsida; order Magnoliales; family Magnoliaceae; genus Magnolia; species Magnolia officinalis. Next base: position 50,578,268 of record JAJHSJ010000005.1, on the reverse strand, counting down.
GAAGAAAATTCACGAGCGCGTCAATTATCAAGCATCAAATCCGAAAATATGATCATCATCATTGCCACACAAGTTTGACAAATCTTGAAGATTCTCTTGAAGATATTGACGATATTGATATATTTGCTTTACAAGGCATGGATCTTCTGGAAGATATTATCTCAGATGGAAATATCTACCACTACTATACTGGCAATGATGATGATCATAGATATTATTGCCTTAAAGGATACATCAATCTCAGTTAAAGGGGCAGTATAGCAAGCCAAATCCTAAAAGAGCCAAATTGAGCTAAATCAAAAAGATCAAAAAAAAAAAAAAAAAAAAAAAAAAAATGCTCTCAAAGGATCAAGCTCTAAAAGAGCCGGCCAACTATACATAAGACCTATGAAGATCGCCATTCGGGCAGCGGCGAGGAGTCAGTGGCCCTAAAAAGCCCGCGAAGACCATCGTGCGCACCCATGCGGGCAGCTGACGAAGTCAAGGATTCAAAGCCTAAAAGGCCATAAATCCGCGAAGACTAGTCACCGTAACTCCCATACCGTCTGTATAGCTTCCGGCAGCGCCACGGGGAACGATGAAAATGCCCTCCGTGAATGGGCTCGACCTTGCAGACGAAGAAAACAGGGGCCGCAGTGCGAGCTTTATGCCAACCGTGCGTAAGACCCTCCAGATCTAGGGTTTGATTTCAGTAGTAACTCGTGAGGAAGGGCTTAAACCTACTCATTGATGGACTGGCGACCCTAGATTTGGTGCCCAAAGGTAGCCTTGCAAGCCCTGCGAACTCTAGAGAGTTACCGTGGCCAACCCTGTGCGTAAAACCAACAGTTCACCGCCGGCGGTAGCGTCAATAGGCCCCTCTGATGGACCTTGGCCGTGAGCTCAAGGCAGTGAAAAGCCCAAAAGCGAACTCTAGAGAGTTACAGCGGCCATCACATAAGACCCATAAATGCTCCACTACTCATGAGCTTAAACTGTGTGTGTGCGCACGCTCCACTACTCATGAGCTTAAACTGTGTGTGGCTAATTAAATTGAAACTTAGTACCGCCAATTTAAATACTCACATAGAGAATCCCGCACTAACAAAGCATAAAAGGTTTAGAAATTTAAAGGATGTAATGAAATTATTATATAAAATACGAATATAATGTTAGTATAAATGTCATCAACATACAATGAGAAAATGCTATTATAAACATCTCAAAATGCTTTCAAAAAAAAAAAACATGTCAAAAAAAAAAAAAAACATGAAAACAAAAATCACATGTTCAAAATTACATGTTTTAAAGATCTTCTGTAATTCCCACTGCTTCCGAATATCTGCGCAAATCTTCTTTCAACTGTGCCTGGGCTATATCATGTTTAGATTTTTCTTCAAGAATAAGTTTCGCTTGATCAGGGACGCCAGCAAGTTTATTCTCCAGAGAAGCAATCATTCCTTTACTTCGAAGTTGCGCGGATTTTTCAATATTAATAGATTTAACATTCGCATGTATCCTTTCTTCAACATCTTGAATGATCAAGGCTTTTTCATGATTCCTTCTCTCCAGTTGAGAAATTTCTTCCTTCAGGGCTACAATACGATCTTGGATAGTCTTATTTCATCCATATGAATCTTTAATTGATCTTGAAGAATCATATGCTCTTGTTCAAGTCTAGAAATTGATGAAGCTGTCAGAGAGGCTTGTTCTTGAGATGAAGCCAGCTGCTTCTTGTACTCTAAAATCTCAGGGGCAATTGTAACGTTCTCTACCGACGCCAGAGAAATTACTGAATCGCGAAACTTGAGGAGTGAATCACGCAAAGGAGATATGTTGAGTCTAGCCATCTTGGCGGAGCTTCCAAAATCTCTATAGCAACATCCAAATCCAACCATTGATCGGGATTTCTGAAGATATGGATTATTGCTAACAAAGAATGTTTCACCATAAGCATTTTATGAACAGGGATTTTTGCAAAAGATGACAATTCAGAAGTAGTGGCCACAGAATCAGAGCTGGCCGCACCACTGCAAGGATGAGTTCCTATAGTAAAAGAAGAAAGATATTCAAAATATTATTATGAAATATGTAGTCGTGAATGAAGATAATCAGTGCATAAATATGTACCTGTCACCTGGATATGACCTACAGAGGCAGAAGCTCTCTGAGTCATGGAAAGACCAAGTTCCACCATATCAGCAAAAGATGGTGCTCTAGCTTCTGTGCTTGAATCTCTGGTAGTCGGAGTTGGCAAGTCTGTAGTTCTGTGGGAAATATGATTTCACGAGCCACTACTCTTGGTACTACCAATGGAACTATAGGTGCTCTTGGTGAAGATACCACAAGAGGACTCGCTGAAGAGACCACCTATTTCTGCAACTTGAGCACCTAAAAAAGGAGACACAATGAAGGGAGACATAAGAATAAAATAATAATTATTAAAATATAGATAGATATGCATGTGGAAATTAAATCTCCTTTACCTGGTGAATACCCATATTCGCCATAATCTAAAGGTTCTTCTCATTTTCTTCAGCTGCAGGAGATTTAGCAGGATCATTCACACCGAGAAGAGTCTTAACGGTTGCAGGGGAAGATTCCATCTCGACCTCTTTCGCAGCTGTTTCTTCATCTCCATCAATGTCAACTTCGCCTTCTTCAAAGTCATATCTTTATCTTCACAGCGTCGCTATCCTCGCTGTCTTCATATTGTGAAGATTCAGTAGTATCTGACGATGAAGCTGAACTCTCATCTTCCAAAATTTCTTCATCAGCTTCTTCAATGACAACCTGCTTCCCTTTGTAAGAAACGGGTTGACTGCTCTCCGGTACAGGCTCTTGGACTGTAGGAGAAGCGGATGCTTGGCGGGTCCTTTCTGGAAGAATAGGGATGATGTTTGCAAACGCGTTTTTGATCTAGTCATTGGGGAAGATGGACTAGGACCAAGGGGTTGTGGAGGAGATATGGAAGTACCAATAGCTGGTCCTTCTTGAACCGCTGCAGTCTCTGCAGGAATTGGAGAAGATGTATCAGCATCGTCTGCAGCTTGATTTGAAAAATTCGACGAGATTTTTCAAATTCTCTCAGAACTCCGTGAGCAAACCAGCCATCCAAGGTGTTAATAGGCTTGATTTCACGGATGGGGTCTTCCAATGATATCTTCCTACAAATTTCCCCGGATGGGAAGCATGGCTCTTTTCTGGAACATAGCCTATTCCGCTCTCTAAATTTCTGCCCTTCAGCCTGGGCGGATGAAGAAGAAAGATAGAAGAATCCACTGGCAAGCATTTGGTGACTAGGTATGATTGGTGATCCCACCATCGCATCCAGCTATATGATGTCCGGACTATGCGATTACAGCCTGGAATTACGAAAGAGATCCAACACAGCCATTCAATAGTTGTTTCCATATCATGGCCCAGTTAAGAGGACCAGTTCCATAACAGCGCATTTTTTCTAGTAACCAACCCGCAGTCTTGAGGCACGGTTTGATCATAACCAAATTGACGAGCAAAGCGACTGGGGTAGTAGGGTTCTCTCCAAAATTCTGTTCCTTCCCGAAGAGGTAAACTGCATGAGCGAATAGAAAAGAAGAAAGCTCTCTCTCTGCTGCAGTAAGTGTTTCTTGGTCCACCATATCTGTATCTTCAGTATGGCGATAAAGGCGGAACTGAAAGAAGTTTATCTGATCATCATCTCGAATTTTATTGGCAACCCACTCATACGCTCTTTTTGCCATTGCTCTTTGCTGAAAGAACCAGAGTGGAAGGTGAGAAGGATGAGTGTATGCTTGCTCTGGAGCTTCAAAAGTCCAAGGAAAATAGACCCTAGCCATCCTGTGATGTAATGCCAAGAAGTATGTGCAGACGAGGCTCCAAGAATAGGATCTTTCACATGGGTAGCTACCTCTCCAAGGGCCCTATAAATAGAGCATAATACTGGAGGAGCAATGGAGTATTTATGGCCTTCCGCCAAAGCGCCAGCTACAGTGAAAACAGTAGGACGAACAGCATCTGCCCATTTAGAACTAGGCAATACGACCAAACTCAGCCAATAGGCTAAGAAAGCTGCAAGTTCTCGAAGGAGCTATATTCCGGCCTTCCCTTTATTATGCCTCGAAGCTTTGTCAGTTCCTTGGATTGACAGTCACGAAATCTTCAAAGAAAAATATAAAGAGAGGGTGAATATGGAGAAATTGCCAATAGAAGAGGAGAAAGTTGATTATCAAATTAATAAATACCTGAGGCCTCTGGAAAAATGTGCTAGCCACTGCAAAGGGGGGATCTTGTGAAAACTGGGAAATTTACTCATCTCCTTGAACAGTTCAATAGTAGTTTCGGAGATCGAAGGTTTGCGATCAGGAGAGGATACAAAGGCCAGTTCCCTATTGGTTGGAATAAATTCATCGTAGAATTTACCTGTTATTGGGAGACCGGCTATGCGGTGAAGATCCCAAAGTGTTATGCTCATTTCACCATAGGGCAAGTGGAAAGAGTTGGTTGTGGGCGACCAGTACTCAAGGAAACCTTTCAGTACAGTAGGTTCCCTACAGAAGTATTTAGAAGTCACTTCTATAGCATCATAAAGACCGATTTTTGCAAGTGTGCTCGTATGCTTCAATAAAATAGCTTCCGCCCAATCAGATAGAGAATAGCGTCAAGCAGTTAACAAGCCTCTGATGCGGAATTCTGCTTGTCCCCAGAGTGGTTCCCGATCTCGGAAACGTTGTCGGACTGTCTCATAAAAATGAGAAGGAAAGAGATCATGAGGGCTGTGGAAAGGAACTAGAAGATCATGGGATGAGTTTCCCTATCCTTTGTCGCGGCTTCTGTGTTTGAATGACTCCCTCAAGGATTCGGGGCTCTCTTGTGGCCCATGATTCAGTATACATCAACCTTTCGCCATGAACGCAATCCTTGGGTTCACAGTCAAGCATGGACTGATGGCGATAAACATTGATGGGAATTATTGTCATGCCTTCTGAATGAGGGTTGTCAAATTTCATAACACCTTCAACAACCCGTACTGAATCCCATGAATTCTGAAGCCTCTTCTTCTTAGGTTCGATCTTCTCTGCAAATTCTTTCGCCTTATTGCGGCGAGTTTTCTTCGAACGAGAAGCAGGGAGGAGTGTCTTCACGAAGAGGGGGTCTTTCACTATCAGTACGAATGTGAGCCGTGGTCTTTAACCACTCATCCCAATCGTATTCTCTACCATGCTTTGGCGGACATTTGATATCTCCTAAAGATATGGATCTATGGATGGGGGATGGAAGAGATTTGATACGGTCAGAAAAGTCAAAGGTT
>JAJHSJ010000005.1:50482889-50572878 GCA_021015155.1 Magnolia officinalis | reverse complement strand
TTGAGCATCGGTAAGTGGGATCGTGGTCTTTAGTCCTCAATTTGTCATTCATCTCCTGGTCTAATAGTAACCTTCATAACTCTCTCTTTCAATGGTCAAATTTATTCTATTTTGAGCTCATTGCACTGTTAACTTGACGAGCTTCCAAATGGGACCAAATTGGCTAATTCTAGTACCGTTCGATATCCCAAAAGCATGTTGGAATTCTTCGATCTTCATTCGCAATTTGGATTGTTAATCTTTCCAAATCGCGCGATCCAAGGAGAGATGCTAAAACTCCCCCATTTGATGTCGAATTGGTGATTTTTGGTCATTTGAAAGGTACTTTAGTGCTCTTCATTCCTGAATGGAATCATCGTATTCGTGACGATTTGGGATCGGTAAGTGGGATCGCAGTCGTCAATCCTGAATTGTCCTTCATCTCCTGGTCCAATGGTAAACTTCATAACTCTCTCTTCAGTGGTCTAATTGAGGATATTTTGAGCTCATTACACTGTTAACTTGACAAGCTTCCAAATGAGACCAGAATGGCTAATTCTAGGACCGTCGATATCCCAAAAGCACGTTGCAACTCTTCGATCATCATTTTGCAATACGGATTGTTAATCTTTCCAAATCGCGGCGATCCAACGGAGACGCTCATACTCCCTCGTTGATGTAAGATTGGGTCGATTTTTGGTCATCTGAAAGGTACTTTAGTGTTCTTCCATTCTGAATGGAATCGTTGTATTTCGATACCATTTGGATATCGGTAAGTGGGATCGCAGTCTTCAGTCCTGAATTTTCCCTCATTCTTTTTCCAATAGTTAACTTCATAACTCTCTCTTCAGTGGTCATATTTAGACTATTTAAGCTCGTTGAACTATTAACTTGACAAGCTTCCAAATGGGACGAAATGGCTAATTCTGGGACGGTTCGATATCCCAAAAAGATATTGGAACTCTTCGATCATCATTTACACTGGGATGGTAATCTTTCCAAATCGCGCGATCCAATAGTGACTCTCAAACCCTCGTTTGATGTCGGATTGGGTTGATTTTGGTCATCTGATGCTCCTTCCATTCCTTAATGGAATCGTCATATTTCGAGACCATTTGGGCATCGGTAAGTGAGATCGCTTTTGTTTCGACAAGAAAACAAAAGTATTCGATTTGGGAATTATCTTATTCAATCATAACAATGAGATAATTACAGAAAAAAATCATCACACTTCATTGATTCTGAATTCATTTACATCCTCAAGTATCCCTTGATTCTAAGATATTTTACAAAGAATTCATTGCAAGTTACAGTTATCGCAGTTAAATATAAATTTCGGCAGCATAACAGCGCCGATCTCAATCATCTCTTATGACTTAGGAGGAATGGATAAATCGACCAATAGTCTTCAAGAGGACGGAGATTCCGGCAGCATAACAGCGCTATTTCAGTCATCTCCTGAAACTTAGGAGGAACACGTCTTTTCGTCGATGATTCTTCCTTTTCTCCTGAACAAGAACCTGAAGACTTGAAGACTCTAGCCATTCTAACAGTATAACAGCCCATTGCTGTTATAGACTGTTCAGCAATCGGTTTGCGCTGGTCCGCGCAAACAATATGCTTTGCGCGGGTCCGCGCAAACTATATCAACCCAATGCCGCTTTGCGCTGGTCCGCGCAAACTTCAGGAGTCCGATACTCCTTTGTGCGCCGTCTCGCAAAGTGCAGGAGTCCAATACTCCGCACCTTCTGTCTTCTCTTTTGTCTTTCTTTCACTTCTGAAATCTTTCAACCCCTTTTGAGAGGAGGAACAGGGTATTTATAGACACTTTCTTCAATGGAAATCTCTGTTCTGGTCGATGTGGGACAAAATAGTCAACCAACCTTTTTGATCCCACCGCCATATACTTTGCGCGGAAACGCGCAAACGATATGCTTTGCGCGGTCTCGCGCAAACTATCAATCCCCGCGCAAACTGTCTTCATAATCTCCCGCGCAAACCGTTCACTTTGCGCGGTCTGGCGCAACCATTTCACTTTGCGCGAACCCGCGCAAAGTGGTCTTGAAGCTGATTTCTTGATCTTTCAAATTGATTTCTTGATTTTTCTCGTCTTCACTTCCTTGCTTATTTTATGCCTCAACAGATGCCCCCTTGATCCGTTCTTTGTTTTTTTCCGAAAATCAAAGAAAAAGGATCAACCAGTTATCTTCTGCAGGGTTTGCGCGACCCCGCGCAAAGCTCTGGTCGAGTACCGTACTCGGCCATAAAGGCTATAAATAGTCCAACTACTTAGTCATTTTTACGAACCGTTCTCTGCTGAAACTCTGCTCTGGCGATTTTCTTCCGCGCAAACCTCCCACTTTGCGCGACCCCGCGCAAACCGTTTCACTTTGCGCGATTTTCTTTTGAACTTGAAGTTTTTCCGCGCAAACTGTATACTTTGCGCGACCCCGCGCAAAGTACTCTGTACTTAGCCAAATTTCTTTTTGAACTGTCTCCAACACTTAGCCATTTTCTCTCTTCTTCCTTTCTTACTTCCTTTATCTTACTTTCATGGCTCGTGTTAAACAAACGGCTCGTCTTGTAACTCCTTCTGACTCTCCTCCTTCTGATCAGCCTCCTGCTAAGCGGACAAAGACCACTTCCAAAAATCCCGCTTACTTCAAAGAACCTGTTCTTCCCACTTTCGACTTTTCTGACCGTATTAGATCTTTACCTTCCCCATTCACAGATCTATATCTTTGGGAGACATCAAATGTCCGCCTAAGCATGGCAGAGAGTATGACTGGGATGAATGGTTGAAGACCACCGCTCATATTCGGACTGATAGTGAGAGAGCACCTCTCCGTGAAGATACTCCTCCTCCTTCTCGCCCAAAGAAAATTCATCGCAATAAGGCGAAAGAATTTGCAGAAAAGATCAAGGAACACAAGAAGAAGAGGCTTCAAAACTCGTGGGACTCAGTACGAGTTGTCGAAGGTATTATGAAGTTTGATAATCCTCATGCGGAGGGCATGACAATCATTCCCATCAAGGTATATCGCCATCAGTTCATGCTAGACTACGAGTCCAAAGATTACGTCCATGGCGAGAGATTAATGTATACTGAATCATGGACCTCAAGAGAGCCCCGAATCCTGGAGGGAACTATTCAAACTCAGAAACCGCGACAGAGGATAGGAGAAGTTCATCCCATGATCTTCTTAACTCCTTTCCACAGTCCCCATGATCTCTTTCCTTCTCATTTTTATGAGACGGTGCGACAGCGCTTCAGAGATCGGGAGCAACTCTGGGGACAGGCAGAATTCTGCATCAGAGGCATGTTAACTGCTCGTCGATACTATTCTGAATGGGCGGAGGCTATATTGCTGAAGCATACGAGCACTCTTGCAAAGATCGGCCTTTATGATGCAATAGAAGTGACCTCCAAATACTTCTATAGGGAACCCAATATTCTGAAAGGCTTCCTTGAATACTGGTCGCCTACAACCAACTCCTTCCATCTTCCTTATGGTGAAATGAGCATATCTCTTTGGGACCTTCATCGCATAGCCGGTCTCACAATAACAGGCAAATTCTATGATGAATTCATTCCGACAAACAGAGAATTGGCCTTCGTATCTTCTCCAGACCGCAAGCCTTCCATCTCTGAGACTACTATAGAGTTATTCAAAGAGATGGGCAAATTTCCCAACTTCCACAAAATTCCCCCTCTTCAATGGCTAGCACATTTTTCTAGGGGTCTCAGGTATTTACCAATCCAACAACTGATCTTCCTCCTTGTATTCTTGCTATTTAGCCATTCTTGCATATTAACCTCCTTATTTTCTTTGAAGGTTTCGCGACTGCCACTCTAAAGAACTAACGAAGCTTCGAGATGCAATAAGAAGAAAGCCAGAATATAGTTCTTTCGGAGAGCTTGCAGCATTCTTGGCTTACTGGCTAAGCTTGGTTGTATTGCCCAGCTCCAATGGGCAGATGCTGTTCGTCCCAGTGTCTTCGTTGTGGCTGGTGCTTTAGCGGAGGGCCATAAATATTCTCTTGCTCCTCCCGTATTATGTTCTATCTACAGGGCTCTTGGAGAAGTAGCTACCCACATAAAAGACCCAATTCTTGGAGCTTCGTCTGCGCATACTTCTTGGCATTATATTACGGGGTGGCTTGGAGTTTATTTTCCCTGGACTTTTGAAGCTCCGGAACAAGCATATACTCATCCTTCTCACCTTCCACTCTGGTTCTTTCAGCAAAGAGCGATGGCAAAAAGGGCATATGAGTGGGTTGCCAACAAAATTTGAGATGATGATCAGATAAACTTCTTTCAGTTCCGCCTACATCGTTACACCGAAGATACAGATATGGTGGACAACGAAACACTTACTGCAGCAGAAAGAGCTTTCTTCTTTTCTATTCGCTCATGTAGTTTGCCTCTTCGGGAAGGGACAGAATTCTGGAGAGAACCTTACTACCCCAGTCGTTTTGCTCGTCAATTTGGTTATGATCAAACTGTACCACAAGACTGCGGGCTGGTTACCAGAAAAATGCGCTGCTATGGAACTGGTCCTCTTAACTGGGCCATGATATGGAAACAGTTGCTGAATGGTTGCGTTGGATCCCTCTTCATAATTCCAAGCTGTGATCGCATAGTCCGTACATCATATAGCTGGATGCGATGGTGGGATCATCAATCATACCTGGTTGCTAAATGCTTGCCAGTGGATTCTTCTATCTTTCTTCATCCGCCCAGGCTAAAGGGCAGAAATTTAGAGAGCGGAATTGGCTATATTCCAGAAAAGAGCCATGCATCTCATCCCGGAGAAATTTGTAGGAAGATATCATTGGAAGATCCCATTCGTGAAATCAAGCCCATCAATACTTTGGATGGCTGGTTTGCTCACGGAGATCTGAGAGAATTCGAGAAATCTCGTCGGGACTCTTCATACCAAGCCGCAGACGATGCTGTAGGTACATCTTCTCCAATTCCTGCAGAGACTGCAGCAGTTCAAGAAGGACCAGCTATTGGTACTTCCGTATCTCCTCCACAACCCCTTGGTCCTAGTCCATCTTCTCCGATGACTAGATCAAGAACGCGTTTGCAAACATCATCCCCTATTCCTTCCGAAATGACTCGCCAAGCATCTGCTTCCCCTATGGTCCAAGAGTCTGCACCGGAGAGCAGCAAACCCATTTCTTACAAAGGGAAGCAGGTTATTATTGAAGAAGTTGACGAAGAAAATTTGGAAGATGAAAGTTCAGCTTCATCATCAGATACAACTCAATCTTCACAATACGAAGACAGCGGAGATAGCGATAGTGGTGAAGATAAAGATGATGACTTTGAAGAAGGTGAAGTTGATATTGGCGAAGAAGAGGAAACGGCTGTGAAAGAAGCTGAGATGGAATCTTCTCCTGCAATTGCTAAGACTTTTCCTGGCGCCAATGTTCCTGCTAAATCTCCTGCAGCTGAAAAGGATGACAAGGATCTTTTAGATTATGGAGAATATGGGTATTCACCAGGTAAAGGAAATTTTCATATACATATTTTTATTTTAACAACTATTATATTATTATTTTTTTTTAATCATTGCGTCTCCCTTTTTAGGCGCCCAAGTTGCAGAAATAGGTGCTATCTCTCCAATGAACCCTCTTGTAGTAACTTCACCAAAAGCACCCGCAATTCCATTGGTAGTGCAGAGAGTAGTGGCTCGTGAAATCATATTTCCTACAGAGACTACTGACTTGCCAACTCCGGCTACCAGAGATTCAAGTACGGAAGCTAGAGCACCATCTTTTGCTGATATGGTGGAATTGGGCCCTTCCATGACTCAGAGAGCTTCTCCTTCTATTAGTCGCATTCCTGTAACAGGTATACATATAGGCATTGATTATTTTACCCAATACTACCTATTTCATAATAGTATTTTAAATATTTTTTCTTCTTTTGCTATAGGAACTTATTCTTGCAGTGGCGCGGCCAGTTCTGATTCTGTGACCACTATTTCTGAATTGTCGTCTTTCGCAAAAATTCCTGTTCATAAAATGCTCATGGTGAAACATTCCTTGTTAGCCATAATCCATATCTTCAAAAATCCTGATCAATGGTTGGATTTGGATGTTGCCATAGAGATTTTGGAGAGCTCTGCCAAGATGGCCAGAATAAACATATCTCCTTTGCGGGATTCCCTCCTCAAATTTCGTGATTCAGTAATTTCTCTGGCGTCAGTAGAGAATGTCACAATCGCACCTGAAATTTTAGAATACAGAAGCAGCTGACTTTATCTCAAGAACAAGTTTTTTTGTCGGCTTCATCGATTTCTAAACTTGAACAAGAGCGTATGATTCTTCAAGATCAACAAAAGGCTTATATTGATGGAAAAGCGATTATCCAAGATCGTATTGCAGCTCTGAAGGAGGAAATCTCTCAACTGGAGAGAAGGAATCGTGAGCAATCCTTAGCCCTTCAAGATGTTGAAGAAAAGATACGAGCAAATGCTCAATCCATTGATATTGAAAAATCTGCACAACTTCAAGGAAAAGAAATGATCGCTTCTTTGGAGGATAAGCTTACTGGCGTTCCTGATCAAGCAAGACTTATTTTTGAAGAGAAATCTAAACATGATGCAGCTCAGGCACAATTGAAAGAAGATTTGCGCAGATATTCAGAAGCAGTGGGGATTACAGAAGATCTTTAAACATGTAATTTTGAACATGTAATCTTTGCTTTCATGTTTCTTTTGGACATAATTTATTTGGCTTTTTGCTTTCATGTTTCTTCTTTTTTGTTTTTTTGACATAATTTATTTAGCTTTTATATGTTTCATGATAGCATTTTGAGATGTTTATAATAGCATTTTTATATTGTATGTCATTTTCATATTGTATGTTTATACTTAATATTATTAGATTATATTTATACTCTATACAGTAATTTCATTACATCCTTTACAATTTCTAAACCTTTTATGCTTTGTTAGTGCGGGACTCTCTATGTGAGTATTTAGATTGGCGGTACTAAGTTTTGATTTAATTAGCCCACACAGTTTAAGCTCATGAGTAGTGGAGCGTGCGCACACACACAGTTTAAGCTCATGAGTAGTGGAGCGTGCGCACACACACAGTTTAAGCTCATGAGTAGTGGAGCATTTATGGGTCTTATGTGATGGCCACTGTAACTCTCTAGAGTTCTCTTTTGGGCTTCTCACTGCCTTGAGCTCACGGTCACGGTCCATCAGAGGGGCCCATTGACGCTACCGGACGGTGAACTGTTGGTTTTACGCACAGGGTTGGCCACGGTAACTCTCTAGAGTTCGCAGGGCTCGCAAGGCTACCTTTGGGCACCAAATCTAGGGTCGCCAGTCCATCAATGAGTAGGTTTAAGCCCTTCCTCACGAGTTACTACTGAAATCAAACCCTAGACCTGGAGGGTCTTACGCACGGTTGGCATAAAGCTCGCACTGCGGCCCTGTTTTCTTCGTCTGCAAGGTCGAGCCCATTCACAGGAGGGCATTTTCATCCGTTCCCCGTGGCGCTGCCGGAAGCTATACAGACGGCATGGGAGTTACGGTGACTAGTCTTCGCAGATATATGGCCTTTTAGGCTTTGAATCCTTGACTTCGTCAGCTGCCCGCATGGTGCGCACGATGGTCTTCGCGGGCTTTTTAGGGCCACTGACTCCTCGCCGCTGCCCGAATGGCGATCTTCATGGTCTTACGTATAGTTGGCCGGCTCTTTTAGAGCTTGATCCTTTGAGAGCTTTTTTTTTTTTTTTTTTTTTTTTTTTGCGAGCTTGATCTTTTTGATTTGGCTCAATTTGGCTCTTTTAGGATTTGGCTTGGCTATACTGCCTCTTTGATTGTTATTGATGTATCTTTGCTTTTGATAATATCTTCAAGAATATCCATCCCTTGTAAGGCAATAATATTTACCTTCAAGAAGTGAGGCAATAATATTTATCTTCAATCTTCAAGAAGATCCTTGCCTTGTGAGGCGATAATATATATATATATATATATATATGATCATCATCATTTGCAAAATATGGTAGATATTTTTGAAATATCTTTAAGAAGACCCATGCCTTGTAAGGCAGAATATTTTCAGCTTAAATAATATCTTCAAGAGAATCCATGCCTTGTAAGGCCTGATATTTCCAGCTTAAATGATATCTTCAAGAGAATCTTCGAGATGATATTAACTTTGTCAATCTTATTTGATGATGATGATGATCATATATATATTTTTCAGATTCGATGCTTGATAATTGACATGTTTGTGAACTTTTTCTTCATAGTTTCTTTTTGTTGCCATATAGACATGATCTTATTCATCCTTGCCCCCTTTTGATACAGAATCATTATGCCGATAATATTGGGGTCAAAATCAGCATGTCTATCTTCAGGGTAGTATCTTTTGATGAAACGGGCGTTGACAGGTATACTGATACCCTGTCCCTCTTGATTTGCGATTCTATATGCCCCATTGGAGTATACTTCTTTTACTACATATGGACCGTCCCATTTAGGCTCGAACTTGCCCCCTGTCCGGCGAGTGACCACTATAGGTCTTTTCAACATTAACACCATATCCCCTTTTTTGAAAGAGCGGTATTTAACCTGTTTATCAAAGGCAGCCGATATTCTGGCCTGATATGACTGCAACCGCTGCTGAGCTGCAAGACGCTTCTCATCGAGCAAATCTAATTCTTTTAGCCTTATTTTTGCATTTTCATCATCTGTTATAGACTGATGTACTGCTATCCGGAGTGATGCCACCTGCATTTCGATTGGGATAACTGCCTCTATACCATAGATTAATGAATACGGTGTCGCCCCTGTTGCTGTACGATGGGTAGTTCTGTAGGCCCATAATGCTTCTTGTAACTTTTCATCCCAATCGCGTTTATTGCCTGTCACCGTTTTTTTCATTATTTTGACGATCGTTTTGTTAAACGCCTCTGCTAGTCCATTGGCCGGAGGATAATAAGGTGTTGAAAAAGAATGCTGGATGCCAAACTTCTGACATAACTTTTCCATGCCTCTATTTTTAAAAGGGGTACCATTATCAGTGACGATCTTTTTCGGAATACCATGACGGTATATTATAGCATGCCGGATGAAATTGACCACGTCTTTCTCTTTAACATTACGCAAGGCGACTGCTTCGGTCCATTTGGAGAAATAGTCTGTTGCTGCCAAGATATACTGTTTTCCTTTTGATGAAGGGGGATTTATAGGACCAATCACGTCGAGTCCCCATGCTGAAAAAGGCCAGGAAGCAACAGACTGATGTAATTCTTCTGGAGGAACATGTATTACATCTCCGTGTATTTGACATTCGTGACACCGCTTTGCATATTCTATTGCATCTTTGAACATAGTAGGCCAATAATAACCCATTCGATGCACTCTATGGCATAAATTTCGGCCGGCTTGATGTGCTCCACATTCACCTGAATGTGCTTCCCGCAGCATTTGGTTTGCTTCTTGCTTGTCTAAGCATCTTAGTAGCATTCCATTGTAAGATTTTCTATACAACACTTCACTACATATGACAAATTTGCCTGATCGCTGCTTAATCTGCTGCTTTTGCGCATTATCTTCTGGCAAGATATCATACTTTAGATAATCAACGAAAGGCTGACGCCAATCGTCTATCGTTACTTCTAGACAAGATATAGGAAACATTTCTATGGTTTCTTCGATAACTTCTGCAGACGGTAGGAATCTTCTTTCTTCTATAGTTACCTGAAGAGGACTTCGTTTTGTGCAGGACAGAGCTGCTGCCAGACCGGCTAAAGCATCTGCTTTTGTATTCTCTGACCGCGGTATGTGTTTAATTTCCACATGACAAAATTGTTCAAACAACTTTTGTGCCTTCCGATAATAAGGCAGAAGTTCTTCTTTCCTTACTTCGAATTCTATTGTTAAATGATTTACAATCAATTTAGAATCTCCAAAGATATGCAATAAATTTATTTCCATTTGCTGGGCTATTTCCATTCCGATGATAAGAGCTTTGTATTCAGCTTCATTGTTTGTACATGCGGTACCCAGTGTGAAGGAATATGGCAATAAATCGCCTTGAGGTGTAATGAATATTATTCCTGCCCCCGCTCCCGATATTCGAGCAGCACCATCAAAATACATTTGCCAAAGATTCTGAGATTCAGCCAACATAACCTGTTCATCTGGGAATTCGTCATTGATCTCTTCACTTTCTGCTATAGGATGTGCTGCGAGGAAATCTGCCATAGCTTGTCCTTTTACTGCTTTCGCCGGTTTATATGAAATAGTATATTCTGACAACAATAACATCCACTTGGCTAGTCTTCCTGACAACATTGGCCTGGTCATCAAAAATTTTATCGGATCCGCTCTTGAGATTAGAGTTATATCATGGGAGAGACAATAATGCCTTAACTTTTGTACAGCGAATATCAGCGCCAAACACTCTTTTTCGATCGAGGAATAATTGCATTCTGCCCCCATTAATGTTCGGCTTAGATAATAAAGAGCAGTCTCTTTTCCGGCTTCGTTTACCTGTGCTAACAAAGCACCCAAAGAATTTGTAGCTGCAGATGTATATAAGATAAGTGGCTTACCTTTCACTGGAGCTGTTAACACCGGCGGCTGTTTCAACAATTCCTTGATTGAGTCAAAGGCATTTTGACATGCGTGATCCCATATAAATTCTATGTCTTTCTTCATTAACCGAGAAAATGGCTGACATCTTCTGCGAGATTTGAAATGAAACGACGAATGTATGCCAATTTTCCTTGTAAGCTTTTTAATTCCTTCAACGTTGTTCGCGGCGGCATATTTTGAATAGCTTTAATTTTTTCTGGATCAATCTCGATCCCTCTGTGTCGTACAACAAAGCCGAGGAACTTTCCAGAAGATACTCCAAATGCACACTTAGCAGGGTTCATTTTCAATTGCTTCTTTCTGAGACGACGGAAGACTGATGCTAAATGTTCGCGGTGTTCTTGATGATCTCCCGACCTGACCACCAAGTCATCAACATAGCATTCGACATGTTTATGCATCATATCTTGAAAAATAATTTTCATTGCCCTTTGATATGTTGCCCCAGCATTTTTGAGACTGAAAGGCATAACTTTATAACAATAAATTCCAAGCGGTGTTCTGAAAGCCGTTGCCTCTTCATCTTCGGGCGCCATCCTGATTTGATTATAACCTGCGTATCCGTCCATAAAAGACATAATAGCATACTGAGTAGTGCTATCAATTAATAATTCTGTTATCGGGAGGGGGAAGTCATCTTTTGGACATGCTTCATTCAGATCTCTGAAGTCGATGCACACTCTAATCTGCCCATTCTTCTTTTTCACTGGAACAATGTTTGATATCCACTTGGGATATTTAACTTCTCTGACGAATCCAACCTTTATTAATTTATTTACTTCTTTTTCGATTAATGGAATCAGGTCTGGGTGGAATCGCCTTTGAGCTTGCTTTACTGGTTTATTTTCTTTAGAAATATTTAATCGATGCATTGCTACAGAGGGTTCCAATCCTGGAATTTCTTCATATGTCCAAGCGAAGACATCTTTATTTTCTTTGAGAAGCTGGCCATATTTCTCAAATTCCTGATCTGAAAGACTGACACTGATAAATGTGTTCCTTGGCTCTTCTGCTGTTCCCAAATTTATTTCTAGCAAGCCATCTATCGTCGGCTGTCCCCCATCTTCTATTTGTCTTGGAGCATTTTCAGGACACTTGACTACCTTAGCATCTTGTTCTGATATCTGTTATGCTGGAGTCATATTTACTGATACCATATTTACTGATGATTCTGCTCCTAATCCTTGGAATTTTCTCCGTTTTTCTTGATTAACTCCGAGAGGGATTTGAATTCCTTTCCCATGATTCAATCCAGTGGGCTTGTCACAATCAAACCCATATTTCTCATGATCTTCTTGCTTACTGCACTGTATTTTCTCAAATTCTGCGGTGCTAACTCTCCATGATATATATTGCTTGTGTTTTCATTCTTCACCTCTGTTGCAACGTGGAACTTTATTGCTTCAGGATATTTAGCACTGGCTCTGACTTGAAATATGCCTGGGGCGGCTGCAAATGGCTTACATCTTTCGATATTGGGTAAAGGCATCGTGTAATTGGACTGTAAGAGTTTCAACTGTTCTGTTGACAATAATGTCAACGGCGGTTGTCCAGGTTGTCTCAGGCGTTTTGGTACAAAATAAAACTTTTTCCTTGCTCCTGTAGTCTCAGAAGACTCCGCCCTTTCTTCTCTAGCTTATTTATTTATTTATTTGGACCGCTTCTTTAGAGAAACATTTATAATAGCTAGCATCCGCAAAGAAAGACTTAGCTTCTGTATATGGTTTCGCATCAGCTATTACTTTACACTGCATTCCATCCTTGTAGTATTTGAAACATTGGTGTAGAGTAGAAGGTACAATATTGTACTGATGTATCCATGGCCTTCCCAAGAGAAGGTTATATGTCGTCACAGCATTTATAACGTGACATACAACAGAAGTGATTAATTCTCCTACTTAAGTTCTGTTTCACCAATTAAATCATCATCAGAAAAAGATATCACTGGTAGACAATCCACCTTTTCCTTGCTTCTTTCATTCTTCATTTCTGTCAGTAAAGTTTCTCTCACATCGTGATCAGCCAGTGCTTGAATCAAACTCTGTCGAAACTCTTCTGATAACTTGAGTGCATCATAAATACTCAAACGTGCCGATATACCTTTCAAGTGACTAACTACATCATAAGCCACTTTTGTCAATGTATCTTCATTTCTACTTCTATCCTTGATGTTCCGCTTTTCAGTCACTTCTTTCCTTATAATTTCTGCTTTTTGCTTTATCGGACTCGTTGTCTGCTTCCCTGATCGCAACGTAATCATTGTCGCATTTCTTATCGGCCTTCGGTCTCCCTTTTCTTTCATTCCTCGAGTCTTTTCTTGAATTGACAATACATTTACTGTCGCCCTTGTATTCTTTTCTTTGCTTTCGCTGGTTATTATATCCCCTCTATTTATCATTCGTTGTATGATGCACTTTAACGTGTAACAATTTTCTGTCGGATGTCCCACTAAACGATGATAACGGCAAAAGTTTCTTTCTCGGGTTCTTGTCACATCTTCAGGGCGTTTCGGTTCCGGTAATTCCAGGGTACCTGCTTTTAACAATTGTTGCATCATAGGCACCACGTCCTCTCTGTCAAACTCAAATCCTTCATGAGAATCGAGCATTCTAAGCTTTTTTCCACCGTATTTGTCCCTTGATTGATTCCAGTTTCCTTTTCCTTCCGGCCTTTTGTCTCTTGAGCCCTTCACCTCTTGATTTTTCTTATCCCGATCGATGGTGTTGACGGTTGTCCTGCCAAGTATTCTTCTGACAGTTTCATGATGAAATGCTGGCATCTTACGAGTCATTAATTCCAATGCATGGGCTTTGGTAGCCAAATCGCGAAAGGTTCCGATATCAGCGCTGGTGAGTCCGAACGCAATTCCTGTCTCCATAGAGTTCAGACACATTTTGACTTGTTCCTTTTCTTCTGGCAACTGCCTACACGATGCCCCCAGCGTCTTCCATCTGTCTATGAATTTTTCAACTGGTTCTCCTTCTCGCTGTCGTACTGAAGCTAATTCTGTGATACTAACATCGCGTTCTGATGAGAAGAAGTTTGACATTAAAGCATCTTGCATTTCTTCCCATGTGCGTATAGATCCCGGTGCTAAATTTGAATACCACCTGAAAGCTTTACTTGTCAATGATGATCCAAATAAGCGTAAACAGTATTGAGGTATTGTGGAGAAGTTTCCCATGCTGGTGATGAAATGCATCAGGTGTTCTTCTGGTGATCCTTCCCCATTAAATTTCTGGAAATCTGGATGCTTAAAATTGGCTGGAAACGAAACATCCTCTACCTCTCTCGGGTAGGGTGTTCGGTATCTGAAACGACCGGTATTCGCTCGCTCTCTTTCTATTCTGACTGCTTCTTCGACGACTTGTCTTACATCATCTTGCGTTATAGCCCTTGCTGCTGGAACTGATCCTCGTGATCCTATCTCTTGCGGACGAGAGCCTTCAGGTTGGTTCTCTTGTCCATTCGTTGCTCCTATCATGGGTGGAGCCACTATTTGGGCTACATTATGTGCCAAAGTTGCCAGAGCTTCTCTGAGGTTCCGACATTCATCCATTAGCACTCTTTGTGCCTCTGCCATTTTGATCAACACGTTCTTCAGTAGATGGCCTATTTCCTTGACCCGTTTCTGCCATATATACTGCGGCCTCTTGACTGTTTGTCGAAGTCATTTTTTGAGTAAAACGAGAATATGTTGACGTAACAGGACTTATAAAGAGGGGAGACATTGGAGTCTCGTTTGACTCTTGTGTACTTCCCGTGCTTTTAACCGATTGAGGTGATACAGTTATGGGCGAGCTTGTTTGAGGTGACACAGGCATCGGTGATCCTATCATCAGTGCTTTGCCTTCTGCGGTTCTGTCCATTTGGTCTTTGGAGCAACCAACGCTGGAAAATTATGCAACGAGAACTGCGAAGTAGTTTGTTCGGGATAAATTGCCGGAGGAGCGAGCTCAGGTTTTCTTCTAGCTATGCTGCGTGTGACCGGTCCCTCAGTTCTTGGTACAAGTACTTTCGCTTTGCGATTCTTTAAAGTCTTTGCTTTTGTCTTCTTGGACAGACCAAAGTCCAATTCTCATCACTTTCTTGTGGTTGAGGTGAGACGGAAATAACTCCCACTGTTGCTTGAGTCGCTTTGCGCCTGCTTGTAGTGCTTGCTTTCGTATGCTCAGGAGTTTGGTTCGGCGCATATTCAATTATAAATCCGGTAGCGGTGAATCGGAAGTTCACTTTTCTCGCAACGTTAGCCATTAGCAATGTAGTGTGATTGAATTTGGGTACCTTCAATAACAAAACATTCATGAAATTAATATATGGAAGATTAAGTAAACTATCTTAGAGATGAAGGGGAGGATGTTCCCACTGAGAGTCGCCATTTTGGCGTCTAGAAGACGCCAAAAACAGTAATGAGAGTCTTGCAACTTTCCAATGTTAGTTTTAAATAAGATATAAGTCCCCAGCAGAGTCGCCATTTTGTTTCGACAAGAAAACAAAAGTATTCGATTTGGGAATTATCTTATTCAATCATAACAATGAGATAATTACAGAAAAACAATCATCACACTTCATTGATTCTGAATTCATTTACATCCTCAAGTATCCCTTGATTCTAAGATATTTTACAAAGAATTCATTGCAAGTTACAGTTATCGCAGTTAAATATAAATTTCGGCAGCATAACAGCGCCGATCTTAATCATCTCCTATGACTTAGGAGGAATAGATAAATCGACCAATAGTCTTCAAGAGGACGGAGATTCCGGCAGCATAACAGCGCTATTTCAGTCATCTCCTGAAACTTAGGAGGAACACGTCTTTTCGTCGATGATTCTTCCTTTTCTCCTGAACAAGAAGAACCTGAAGACTTGAAGACTCTAGCCATTCTAACAGTATAACAGCCCATTGCTGTTATAGACTGTTCAGCAGTCGGTTTGCGCGGGTCCGCGCAAACTATATGCTTTGCGCGGGTCCGCGCAAACTATATCAACCCAGTGCTGCTTTGCGCTGGTCCGCGCAAACTTCAAGAGTCCAATACTCCTTTGTGCGCCGTCGCGCAAAGTGCAGGAGTCCAATACTCTGCACCTTCTGTCTTCTCTTTCATCTTTCCTTCACTTCTGAAATCTTCCAACCCCTTTTGAGAGGAGGAACGGGGTATTTATAGACACTTTCTTCAATGGAAATCTCTGTTCTGGTCGATGTGGGACAAAATAGTCAACCAACCTTTTTGATCCCACCGCCATATACTTTGCGTGGACACGCGCAAACGATATGCTTTGCGTGGTCTCGCGCAAACTATCAGTCCCCGCGCAAACTGTCTTCATAATCTCCCGTGCAAACCGTTCACTTTGCGCGGTCTGGCGCAACCATTTCACTTTGCGTGAACCCGCGCAAAGTGGTCTTAAAGCTGATTTCTTGATCTTTCAAATTGATTTCTTGATTTTTCTCGTCTTCACTTCCTTGCTTATTTTATGCCTCAACAGCAGTCGTTAGTCCTAAATTTTTCCTTCATCTCCTGGTCCAATATTAACCTTCATAACTCTCTCTTCAGTGATCAAATTTAGAATATTTTGAGCTCATTGCACTAATAATTGTCAATCTTCCAAATGGGACCAGAATTGGCTAATTCTGGGACCGTTCGATATCCCAAAAGCACGTTGGAACTCCTTGATCTTCATTTTACAATTTGGATTGTTAATCTATCCAAATCGCGTGATCCAATGGAGACGCTCAAAACTCCCTCGTTTGATGTCGGATTGGGTCGATTTTTGGTCATCTGAAAAGTACTTTAGTGTTCTTCCATTCCTGAATGGAATCGTCATATTTCGAGACCATTTGGGCAACGGTAAGTGGGATCGAAGTCGTCAGTCCTGAATTTTTCCTTAATCTTCTGGTCTAATAGTAACCTTCTAACTCTCTCTTCAGTGGTCAAATTTTGTTTTATTTTGAGCCCAATGCACTGTTAACTTGACAAGCTTTCAAATGGAACCATAATTGACTAATTCTAGGACCGTTCGATACCCCAAAAGTACGTTGGAACTCTTCAATCATCATTTTGTAATTTGGATTGTTAATCTTTCCAAATCGCGGGATCCAACAGAAACGTGCATACTCCTTCATTAGATGTCGGATTGGGTTGATTTTTGGTCATTAGAAAGGTACCTTAGTGCTCTTTCATTCCTGAATGGAATCATTGTATTTCGAGACCATTTGGGCATCGGTAAGTGGGATCGCAGTCCTCAGTCCTGAAATTTTCCATCATCTCCCTGTCCAATAGTAACCTTCATAACTCTCTCATCAGTGGTCAAATTTAGAGTATTTTGACTTCATTGCACTGTTAACTTGACAAGCTTCCAAATGGGACCAGAATTTGATAATTCTAGGACCGTTCGATATGCCAAAAGCACGTTGGAACTCTTCGATCATCATTTTGCAATCTGGATTGTTAATTTTTCCAAATCGCGCGATCCAACGGAGACGCTCATAACTCCCTCATTTGATGTCGGATTGGGTCAATTTTTGGTCAACTGAAAGTTACTTTAGTGTCCTTCCATTCCTGAATGGAATCGTCGTATTTCGAGACCATTTGAGCATCGGTAAGTGGGATCGCGGTCTTTAGTCCTCAATTTGTCGTTCATCTCCTAGTCTAATAGTAACCTTCATAACTCTCTCTTCAGTGGTCAAATTTATTCTATTTTGAGCTCATTGCACTGTTAACTTGACGAGCTTCCAAATGGGACCAAAATTGGCTAATTCTAGGACCGTTCGATATCTCAAAAGCATGTTGGAATTCTTCGATCATCATTCGCAATTTGGATTGTTAATCTTTCCAAATCGCGCGATCCAACGGAGACGCTTAAAACTCCCCCATTTGATGTCGAATTGGTTGATTTTTGGTCATTTGAAAGGTACTTTAGTGCTCTTTCATTCCTGAATGGAATCATCGTATTTCGTGACGACTTGGGATCGGTAAGTGGGATCGCAGTCGTCAATCCTGAATTTTTCCTTCATCTCCTGGTCCAATGGTAAACTTCATAACTCTCTCTTCAGTGGTCTAATTGAGAATATTTTGAGCTCATTACACTGTTAACTTGACAAGCTTCCAAATGAGACCAAAATTGGCTACTTCTAGGACCGTTCGATATCCCAAAAGCACGTTGCAACTCTTCGATCATCATTTTGCAATACGGATTGTTAATCTTTCCAAATCGCGCGATCCAACGGAGATGCTCATAACTCCCTTGTTTGATGTAAGATTGGGTCGATTTTTGGTCATCTGAAAGGTACTTTAGTGTTCTTCCATTCCTGAATGGAATCGTCGTATTTCGTAAGTGGGATCGCAGTCTTCAGTCCTAAATTTTCCCTCATCTCTTTTCCAATAGTTAACTTCATAACTCTCTCTTCAGTGGTCATATTTAGACTATTTTAAGCTTGTTGAACTATTAACTTGACAAGCTTCCAAATGGGACGAAAATTGGCTAATTCTGGGACCGTTCGATATCCCAAAAGCATATTGGAATTCTTCGATCATCATTTTACAACTTGGATTGTTAATCTTTCCAAATCGCGCGATCCAATAGTGACTCGCATAACTCCCTCATTTGATGTCGAATTGGGTTGATTATGGTCATCTGATAGGTACACTAGTGCTCTTCCATTCCTGAATGGAATCGTCATATTTCGAGACCATTTGGGCATCGGTAAGTGAGATCGCAGTCGTTAGTCCTAAATTTTTCCTTCATCTCCTGTTCCAATATTAACCTTCATAACTCTCTCTTCAGTGATCAAATTTAGAATATTTTGAGCTCATTGCACTAATAATTGTCAATCTTCCCAATGGGACCAGAATGGGCTAATTCTGGGACCGTTCGATATCCCAAAAGCACTTTGGAACTCCTTGGTCTTCATTTTACAATTTGGATTGTTAATCTTTCCAAATCGCGTGATCCAATGGAGACGCTCAAAACTCCCTCGTTTGATGTCGGATTGGGTCGATTTTTGGTCATCTGAAAGGCACTCTAGTGGTCTTCCATTCCTGAATGGAATCGTCATATTTCGAGACCATTTGGGCATCGGTAAATGGGATCGCAGTCGTCAGTCCTGAATTTTTCCTTAATCTTCTGGTCCAATAGTAACCTTCTAACTCTCTCTTCAGTGGTCAAATTTTGTTTTATTTTAAGCTCATTGCACTGTTAACTTGACAAGCTTCCAAATGGAACCATAATTGGCTAATTCTAGGACCGTTCGATATCCCAAAAGCACGTTGGAACTCTTCGATCATCATTTTGTAATTTGGATTGTTAATCTTTCCAAATCGTGGGATCCAACGGTAACGTGCATACTCCTTCATTAGAGGTCGAATTGGGTTGATTTTTGGTCATTAGAAAGGTACTTTAGTGTTCTTTCATTCCTGAATGGAATCATTGTATTTCGAGACCATTTGGGCATCGGTAAGTGGGATCGCAGTCCTCAGTCCTGAATTTTTCCATCATCTCCCTATCCAATAGTAACCTTCATAACTCTCTCATCAGTGGTCAAATTTAGAGTATTTTGACTTCATTGCACTGTTAACTTGACAAGCTTCCAAATGGGACCAGAATTTGATAATTCTAGGACCGTTCGATATGCCAAAAGCACGTTGGAACTCTTCGATCATCATTTTGCAATCTGGATTGTTAATCTTTCCAAATCGCGCGATCCAACGGAGACGCTCATAACTCCCTCATTTGATGTCGGATTGGGTCAATTTTTGGTCAACTGAAAATTACTTTAGTGTCCTTCCATTCCTGAATGGAATCATCGTATTTCGAGACCATTTGAGCATCGGTAAGTGGGATCGCTGTCTTTAGTCTTCAATTTGTCCTTCATCTCTTGGTCCAATAGTAACCTTCATAACTCTCTCTTCAGTGGTCAAATTTATTCTATTTTGAGCTCATTGCACTGTTAACCTGACGAGCTTCCAAATGGGATGAAAATTGGCTAATTCTAGGACCGTTCGATATCCCAAAAGCATGTTGGAACTCTTCGATCATCATTCACAATTTGGATTGTTAATCTTTCCAATTCGCGCGATCCAACGGAGACGCTTAAAACTCCATCATTTGATGTCGGATTGGGTTGATTTTTGGTCATTTGAAAGGTACTTTAGTGCTCTTTCATTCCTGAATGGAATCATCGTATTTCGTGACTATTTGGGATCGGTAAGTGGGATCGCAGTCGTCAATCCTGAATTTTAACTTCATCTCCTGGTCCAATGGTAACCTTCATAACTCTCTCTTCAGTGGTCTAATTTAGAATATTTTGAGCTCATTACACTGTTAACTTGACAAGCTACCAAATGAGACCAGAATTGGCTAATTCTAGGATCGTTCGATATCCCAAAAGCACGTTGGAACTCTTCGATCATCATTATGCAATACGGATTGTTAATCTTTCCAAATCTCGCGATCCAACAGAGACGCTCATAACTAACTCGTTTGATGTCGGATTGGGTCGATTTTTGGTCATCTGAAAGGTACTTTAGTGTTCTTCCATTCCTAAATGGAATCGTCGTATTTCGAGATAATTTGGACATCGGTAAGTGGGATCGCAGTCTTCAGTCCTGAATTTTTCCTTCATCTCTTTTCCAATAGTTAACTTCATAACTCTCTCTTCAGTGGTCATATTTATACTATTTTTAGCTCGTTGAACTATTAACTTGACAAGCTTCCAAATGGGACAAAAATTGGCTAATTCTGGGACCGTTCGATATCCCAAAAGCATATTGGAACTCTTCGATCATCATTTTACAATTTGGATTGTTAATCTATCCAAATCGCGTGATCCAATGGAGACACTCAAAACTCCCTCGGTTGATGTCGGATTGGGTCGATTTTTGGTCATCTGAAAGGTACTTTAGTGCTCTTCTATTCCTGAATGGAATCGTCATATTTGGAGACCATTTGGGCATCGGTAAGTGGGATCGCAGTCGTCAGTCCTAAATTTTTCCTTAATCTTCTGGTCCAATAGTAACCTTCTAACTCTCTCTTCAGTGGTCAAATTTTGTTTTATTTTGAGCTCATTGCACTGTTAACTTGACAAGCTTCCAAATGGAACCATAATTGGCTAATTCTAGGACCGTTCGATATCCCAAAAGCACGTTGGAACTCTTCGATCATCATTTTGTAATTTGGATTGTTAATCTTTCCAAATTGCGGGATCCAACGGAAACGAGCATACTCCTCATTAGATGTCGGATTGGGTTGATTTTTGGTCATTAGAAAGGTACTTTAGTGCTCTTTCATTCCTTCATTAGAGGTCGAATTGGGTTGATTTTTGGTCATTAGAAAGGTACTTTAGTGTTCTTTCATTCCTGAATGGAATCATTGTATTTCGAGACCATTTGGGCATCGGTAAGTTGGATCGCAGTCCTCAGTCCTAAATTTTTCCATCAACTCCCTGTCCAATAGTAACCTTCATAAGTCTCTCATCAGTGGTCAAATTTAGAGTATTTTGACTTCATTGTACTGTTAACTTGACAAGCTTCCAAATGGGACCAGAATTTGATAATTCTAGGACCGTTCGATATGCCAAAAGCACGTTGGAACTCTTCGAACATCATTTTGCAATCTGGATTGTTAATCTTTCCAAATCGCGCGATCAAACGGAGACGCTCATAACTCCCTCATTTGATGTCGGATTGGGTCAATTTTTGGTCAACTGAAAGTTACTTTAGTGTCCTTCCATTCCAGAATGGAATCGTCATATTTCAAGACCATTTGAGCATCGGTAAGTGGGATCGCGGTCTTTAGTCCTGAATTTTTCCTTCAACCCCTGGTCCAATAGTAACCTTCATAACTCTCTCTTCAGTGGTCAAATTTATTCTATTTTGAGCTCATTGCACTGTTAACCTGACGAGCTTCCAAATGGGACCAAAATTGGCTAATTCTAGGACCGTTCGATATCCCAAAAGCATGTTGAAACTCTTCGATCATCATTCGCAATTTGGATTGTTTATCTTTCCAAATCGCGCGATCCAACGGAGACGCTCATAACTCCCTCATTTGATGTCGGATTGGGTTGATTTTTTGTAATTTGAAAGGTACTTTAGTGCACTTTCATTCCTGATTGGAATCATCGTATTTCGTGACGATTTGAGCATCGGTAAGTGGGATCGCAGTCGTCAATCCTGAAATTTTCCTTCATCTCCCTGTCCAATGGTAACCTTCATAACTCTCTCTTCAGTGGTCAAATTTAGAATATTTTGAGCTCATTACACTGTTAACTTGACAAGCTTCCAAATGAGACCAGAATTGGCTAATTCTAGGACCGTTCGATATCCCAAAAGCACGTTGGAACTCTTCGATCATCATTTTGCAATACGGATTGTTAATCTTTCCAAATCGCGCGATCCAACAGAGACGCTCATAACTCCCTCTTTTCATGTCGGATTGGGTCGATTTTTGGTCATCTGAAAGGTACTTTAGTGTTCTTCCATTCCTGAATGGAATCGTCATATTTCGAGACCATTTGGGCATCGGTAAGTGAGATCGCAGTCGTTAGTCCTAAATTTTTCCTTCATCTCCTAGTCCAATATTAACCTTCATAACTCTCTCTTCAGTGGTCATATTTAGACTACTTTAAGCTCGTTGAACTATAACTTGACAAGCTTCCAAATGGGACGAAAATTGGCTAATTCTGGGACCGTTCGATATCCCAAAAGCATATTGGAACTCTTCGATCATCATTTTACAATTTGGATTGTTAATCTTTCCAAATCGCGCGATCCAATAGTGACTCTCATAACTCCCTCGTTTGATGTCGGATTGGGTTGATTTTGGTCACCTGATAGGTACTCTAGTGCTCTTCCATTCCTGAATGGAATCGTCATTTTTCGAGACCATTTGGGCATCGGTAAGTGAGATCGCAGTCGTTAGTCCTAAATTTTTCCTTCATCTCCTGGTCCAATATTAACCTTCATAACTCTCTCTTCAGTGGTCATATTTAGACTATTTTAAGCTCGTTGAACTATTAACTTGACAAGCTTCCAAATGGGACAAAAATTGGCTAATTCTAGGACCGTTCGATATCCCAAAAGCATATTGGAACTCTTCGATCATCATTTTACAATTTGGATTGTTAATCTTTCCAAATCGCGCGATCCAATAGTGACTCTCATAACTCCCTCGTTTGATGTCGGATTGGGTTGATTTTGGTCATCTGATAGGTACACTAGTGCTCTTCCATTCCTGAATGGAATCGTCATATTTCGAGACCATTTGGGCATCGGTAAGTGAGATCGCAGTTGTTAGTCCTAAATTTTTCCTTCATCTTCTGGTCCAATGTTAACCTTCATAACTCTCTCTTCAGTGATCAAATTTAGAATATTTTGAGCTCATCACACTGATAATTGTCAATCTTCCAATTGGGATCAGAATTGGCTAATTCTGGGACCGTTCGATATCCCAAAAGCACGTTGGAACTCCTTGATGTTCATTTTACAATATTTATTGTTAATCTATCCAAATCGCATGATCCAATGGAGACGCTCAGAACTCCCTCGTTTGATGTCGGATTGGGTCGATTTTTGGTCATCTGAAAGGTACTTTAGTGCTCTTCCATTCCTGAATGGAATCGTCATATTTGGAGACCATTTGGGCATCGGTAAGTGGGATCGCAGTCGTCAGTCCTAAATTTTTCCTTAATCTTCTGGTCCAATAGTAACCTTCTAACTCTCTCTTCAGTGGTCAAATTTTGTTTTATTTTGAGCTCATTGCACTGTTAACTTGACAAGCTTCCAAATGGAACCATAATTGGCTAATTCTAGGACCGTTCGATATCCCAAAAGCACGTTGGAACTCTTCGATCATCATTTTGTAATTTGGATTGTTAAAATTTCCAAATCGGGATCCAACGGAAACGTGCATACTCCTTCATTAGATGTCGGATTGGGTTGATTTTTGTCATTAGAAAGGTACTTTAGTGCTCTTTCATTCCTGAATGGAATCATTGTATTTCGAGACCATTTGGGCATCGGTAAGTTGGATCGCAGTCCTCAGTCCTCAATTTTTCCATCATTTCCCTGTCCAATAGTAACCTTCATAAGTCTCTCTTCAGTGGTCAAATTTAGAGTATTTTGACTTCATTGCACTCTTAACTTGACAAGCTTCCAAATGGGACCAAAATTTGATAATTCTAGGACCGTTCGATATGCCAAAAGCACGTTGGAACTCTTCAATCATCATTTTGCAATCTGGATTGTTAATCTTTCCAAATCGCGTGATCCAACGGAGACGCTCATAACTCCCTCATTTGATGTCGGATTGGGTCAATTTTTGGTCAACTGAAAGTTACTTTAGTGTCCTTCCATTCCAGAATGGAATCGTCATATTTCAAGACCATTTGAGCATCGGTAAGTGGGATCGCGGTCTTTAGTCCTGAATTTTTCTTTCATCTCCTGGTCCAATGGTAACCTTCATAACTCTCTCTTCAGTGGTCAAATTTAGAATATTTTGAGCTCATTACACTGTTAACTTGACAAGCTTCCAAATGAGACCAGAATTGGCTAATTCTAGGACCGTTCGATATCCCAAAAGCACGTTGGAACTCTTCGATCATCATTTTGCAATACGGATTGTTAATCTTTCCAAATCGCGCGATCCAACAGAGACGCTCATAACTCCCTCGTTTGATGTCGGATTGGGTCGATTTTTGGTCATCTGAAAGGTACTTTAGTGTTCTTCCATTCCTGAATGGAATCGTCGTATTTCGAGATAATTTGGACATCGGTAAGTGAGATCGCAGTCTTCAGTCCTGAATTTTTCCTTCATCTCTTTTCCAATAGTTAACTTCATAACTCTCTCTTCAGTGGTCATATTTAGACTATTTTAAGCTCGTTGAACTATTAACTTGACAAGCTTCCAAATGGGACGAAAATTGGCTAATTCTGGGACCGTTCGATATCCCAAAAGCATATTGGAACTCTTCGATCATCATTTTACAACTTGGATTGTTAATCTTTCCAAATCGCGCGATCCAATAGTGACTCTCATAACTCCCTCGTTTGATGTCGGATTGGGTTGATTTTGGTCATCTGATAGGTACTCTAGTGCTCTTCCATTCCTGAATGGAATCATCATATTTCGAGACCATTTGGGCATCGGTAAGTGAGATCGCAGTCGTTAATCCTAAATTTTTCCTTCATCTCCTGGTCCAATATTAACCTTCATAACTCACTCTTCAGCGATCCAATTTAGAATATTT
The DNA here is from genome assembly GCA_021015155.1 of Magnolia officinalis. NCBI lineage: Eukaryota > Viridiplantae > Streptophyta > Magnoliopsida > Magnoliales > Magnoliaceae > Magnolia > Magnolia officinalis. Next base: position 50,548,019 of record JAJHSJ010000005.1, on the reverse strand, counting down.
TGAGCTCATTGAACTATTAACTTGACAAGGTTCCAAATGGGATGAAAATTTCCTAATTCTGGGACCGTTCGATATCCCAAAAGCATATTGGAACTCTTCGATCATCATTTTACAATTTGGATTGTTAATCTTTCCAAATCGCGCGATCCAATAGTGACTCTCATAACTCCCTCGTTTGATGTCGGATTGGGTTGATTTTGGTCATCTGATAGGTACTCTAGTGCTCTTCCATTCCTGAATGGAATCGTCATATTTCGAGACTATTTGGGCCTCGGTAAGTGAGATCGCAGTCGTTAGTCCTAAATTTTTCCTTCATCTCCTGGTCCAATATTAACCTTCATAACTCTCTCTTCAGTGATCAAATTTAGAATATTTTGAGCTCATTGCATTGATAATTGTCAATCTTCCAAATGGGACAAGAATTGGCTAATTCTGGGACCGTTCGATATCCGAAAAGCACGTTGGAACACCTTGATCTTCATTTTACAATTTGGATTGTTAATCTATCCAAATCGTGTGATCCAATGGAGACGCTCAAAACTCCCTCGTTTGATGTCGGATTGGGTCGATTTTTGGTCATCTGAAAGGTACTTTAGTGCTCTTCCATTCCTGAATGGAATCGTCATATTTGGAGACCATTTGGGCATCGGTAAGTGGGATCGCAGTCGTCAGTCCTAAATTTTTCCTTAATCTTCTGGTCCAATAGTAACCTTCTAACTCTCTCTTCAGTGGTCAAATTTTGTTTTATTTTGAGCTCATTGCACTGTTAACTTGACAAGCTTCCAAATGGAACCATAATTGGCTAATTCTAGGACCGTTCGATATCCCAAAAGCACGTTGGAACTCTTCGATCATCATTTTGTAATTTGGATTGTTAGTCTTTCCAAATCGCGGGATCCAACAGAAACGTGCATACTCCTTCATTAGATGTCGGATTGGGTTGATTTTTGGTCATTAGAAAGGTACTTTAGTGCACTTTCATTCCTGAATGGAATCATTGTATTTCGAGACCATTTGGGCATCGGTAAGTTGGATCGCAGTCCTCAGTCCTAAATTTTTCCATCATCTCCCTATCCAATAGTAACCTTCATAAGTCTCTCTTCAGGGTCAAATTTAGAGTATTTTGACTTCATTGCACTGTTAACTTGACAAGCTTCCAAATGGGACCAGAATTTGATAATTCTAGGACCGTTCGATATGCCAAAAGCACGTTGGAACTCTTTGATCATCATTTTGCAATTGGATTGTTAATCTTTCCAAATCGACCGATCCAACGGAGACGCTCATAACTCCCTCATTAGATGTCGGATTGGGTCAATTTTTTGTCAACTGAAAGTTACTTTAGTGTCCTTCCATTCCTGAATGGAATCGTCATATTTCGAGACCATTTGAGCATCGGTAAGTGGGATCGCGGTCTTTAGTCCTGAATTTTTCCTTCATCTCTTGGTCCAATTGTAACCTTCATAACTCTCTCTTCAGTGGTCAAATTTATTGTATTTTGAGCTCATTACACTGTTAACCTGACGAGCTTCCAAATGGGACCAAAATTGGCTAATTCTAGGACCGTTCGATATCCCAAAAGCATGTTGAAACTCTTCGATCATCATTCGCAATTTGGATTAGTAATCTTTCCAAATTACGCGATCCAATGGAGACGCTCATAACTCCCTCATTTGATGTCGGATTGGGTTGATTTTTGGTCATTTGAAAGGTACTTTAGTGCTCTTTCATTCCTGAATGGAATCATCGTATTTCGTGACGATTTGGGCATCGGTAAGTGGGATCGCAGTCGTCAATCCTGAAATTTTCCTTCATCTCCTGGTCCAATGGTAACCTTCATAACTCTCTCTTCAGTGGTCAAATTTAGAATATTTTGAGCTCATTACACTGTTAACTTGACAAGCTTCCAAATGAGACCAGAATTGGCTAATTCTAGGACCGTTCGATATCCCAAAAGCACGTTGGAACTCTTCGATCATCATTTTGCAATACGGATTGTTAATCTTTCCAAATCGCGCGATCCAACAGAGACACTCATAACTCCCTCGTTTTATGTCGGATTGGGTCGAGTTTTGGTCATCTGAAAGGTACTTTAGTGTTCTTCCATTCCTGAATGGAGTCATCGTATTTCGAGATAATTTGGACATCGGTAAGTGGGATCGCAGTCTTCAGTCCTGAATTTTTCCTTCATCTCTTTTCCAACAGTTAACTTCATAACTCTCTCTTCAGTGGTCATATTTAGACTATTTTAAGCTCGTTGAACTATTAACTTGACAAGCTTCCAAATGGGACAAAAATTGGCTAAGTCTGGGACCGTTCGATATTCCAAAAGCATTGGAACTCTTCGATCATCATTTTACAATTTGGATTGTTAATCTTTCCAAATCGCGCGATCCAGTAGTGACTCTCATAACTCCCTCGTTTGATGTCGGATTGGGTTGATTTTGGTCATCTGATAGGTACTCTAGTGCTCTTCCATTCCTGAATGGAATCGTCATATTTGGAGACCATTTCAGCATCGGTAAGTGAGATCGCAGTCGTTAGTCCTAAATTTTTCCTTCATCTCCTGGTCCAATATTAACCTTCATAACTCTCTCTTCAGTGGTCATATTTAGACTATTTTAAGCTCGTTGAACTATTAACTTGACATGCTTCAAAATGGGACGAAAATTGGCTAATTCTGGGACCGTTCGATATCCCAAAAGCATATTGGAACTCTTCGATCATCATTTTACAATTTGGATTGTTAATCTTTCCAAATCGCGCGATCCAATAGTGACTCTCATAACTCCCTCGTTTGATGTCGGATTGGGTTGAATTTGGTCATCTGATAGGTACCCTAGTGCTCTTCCATTCCTGAATGGAATCGTCATATTTCGAGACCATTTGGGCATCGGTAAGTGAGATCGCAGTCGTTAATCCTAAATTTTTCCTTCATCTCCTGGTCCAATATTAACCTTCATAACTATCTCTTCAGTGATCAAATTTAGAATATTTTGAGCTCATTGCACTGATAATTGTCAATCTTCCAAATGGGACCAGAATTGGCTAATTCTGGGACCGTTCGATATCCCAAAAGCACGTTGGAACTCCTTGATCTTCATTTTACAATTTGGATTGTTAATCTATCCAAATCGCATGATCCAATGGAGACGCTCAAAACTCCCTCGTTTGATGTCGGATTGGGTCGATTTTTGTTCATCTGAAAGGTACTTTAGTGCTCTTCCATTCCTGAATGGAATCGTCATATTTGGAGACCATTTGGGCATCGGTAAGTGGGATCGCAGTTGTCAGTCCTAAATTTTTCCTTAATCTTCTGGTCCAATAGTAACCTTCTAACTCTCTCTTCAGTGGTCAAATTTTATTTTATTTTGAGCTCATTGCACTGTTAACCTGACGAGCTTCCAAATGGGTCCAAAATTGGCAAATTCTTGGACCGTTCGATATCCCAAAAGCATGTTGAAACTCTTCGATCATCATTCGCAATTTGGATTGTTAATCTTTCCAAATCGCGCGATCCAACGGAAACGTGCATACTCCCTCATTAGATGTCGGATTGGGTTGATTTTTGGTCATTTGAAAGGTACTTTAGTGCTCTTTCATTCCTGAATGGAATCATTGTATTTCGAGACCATTTGGGCATCGGCAAGTTGGATCGCAGTCCTCAGTCCTGAATTTTTCCATCATCTCCCTGTCCAATAGTAACCTTCATAAGTCTCTCTTCAGTGGTCAAATTTAGAGTATTTTGACTTCATTGCACTGTTAACTTGACAAGCTTCCAAATGGGACCAGAATTTGCTACTTCTAGGACTGTTCGATATGCCAAAAGCACGTTGGAACTCTTCGATCATCATTTTGCAATCTGGATTGTTAATCTTTCCAAATCGCGCGATCCAACGGAGACGCTCATAACTCCCTCATTTGATGTCGGATTGGGTCAATTTTTGGTCAACTGAAAGTTACTTTAGTGTCCTTCCATTCCTGAATGGAATCGTCATATTTCGAGACCATTTGAGCATCGGTAAGTGGGATCGCGGTCTTTAGTCCTGAATTTTTCCTTCATCTCCTGGTCCAATAGTAACCTTCATAACTCTCTCTTCAGTGGTCAAATTTATTCTATTTTGAGCTCATTGCACTGTTAACCTGACGAGCTTCCAAATGGGAAAAATTGGCTAATTCTAGGACCGTTCGATATCCCAAAAGCATGTTGAAACTCTTCGATCATCATTCGCAATTTGGATTGTTAATCTTTCCAAATCGCGCATCCAACGGAGACGCTCATAACTCCCTCATTTGATGTCGGATTGGGTTGATTTTTGGTCATTTGAAAGGTACTTTAGTGCTCTTTCATTCCTGAATGGAATCATCGTATTTCGTGACGATTTGGGCATCGGTAAGTGGGATCGCAGTCGTCAATCCTGAAATTTTCCTTCATCTCCTGGTCCAATGGTAACCTTCATTACTCTCTCTTCAGTGGTCAAATTTAGAATATTTTGAGCTCATTACATTGTTAACTTGACAAGCTTCCAAATGAGGCCAGAATTGGCTAATTCTAGGACAGTTCGATATCCCAAAAGCACGTTGGAACTCTTCGATCATCATTTTGCAATACGGATTGTTAATCTTTCCAAATCGCGCGATCCAACAGAGACGCTCATAACTCCCTCGTTTTATGTCGGATTGGGTTGATTTTTGGTCATCTGAAAGGTACTTTACTGTTCTTCCATTCCTGAATGGAATCGTCGTATTTCGAGATAATTTGGACATCGGTAAGTGGGATCGCAGTCATCAGTCCTGAATTTTTCCTTCATCTCTTTTCCAATAGTTAACTTCATAACTCTCTCTTCAGTGGTCATATTTAGACTATTTTAAGCTCGTTGAACTATTAACTTGACAAGGTTCCAGATGGGACAAAAATTGGCTAAGTCTGGGACTGTTCGATATCACAAAAGCATTGGAACTCTTCGATCGTCATTTTACAATTTGGATTGTTAATCTTTCCAAATCGCGCGATCCAATAGTGACTCTCATAACTCCCTCGTTTGATGTCGGATTGGGTTGATTTTTGTCATCTGATAGGTACTCTAGTGCTCTTCCATTCCTGAATGGAATCGTCATATTTCGAGACCATTTGGGCATCGGTAAGTGAGATCGCAGTCATTAGTCCTAAATTTTTCCTTCATCTCCTGGTCCAATATTAACCTTCATAACTCTCTCTTCAGTGATCAAATTTAGAATATTTTGAGCTCATTGCACTGATAATTGTCAATCTTCCAAATGGGACCAGAATTGGCGAATTCTGGGACCGTTCGATATCCCAAAAGCACGTTGGAACTCCATAATCTTCATTTTTCAATTTGGATTGTTAATCTATCCAAATCGCGTGATCCAAAGGAGACGCTCAAAACTCCCTCGTTTGATGTCGGATTGGGTCGATTTTTGGTCATCTGAAAGGTACTTTAGTGCTCTTCCATTCCTGAATGGAATCGTCATATTTGGAGACCATTTGGGCATCGGTAAGTGGGATCGCTGTCGTCAGTCCTAAATTTTTCCTTAATCTTCTGGTCCAATAGTAACCTTCTAACTCTCTCTTCAGTGATCAAATTTTGTTTTATTTTAAGCTCATTGTGCTGTTAACTTGACAAGCTTCCAAATGGAACCATAATTGGCTAATTCTAGGACCGTTCGATATCCCAAAAGGGCATTGGAACTCTTCGATCATCATTTTGTATTTTGGATTGTTAATCTTTCCAAATCGCGGGATCCAACGGAAACGTGCATACTCCTTCATTAGATGTCGGATTGGGTTGATTTTTGGTCATTAGAAAGGTACTTTAGTGCTCTTTCATTCCTGAATGGAATCATCGTATTTCGAGACCATTTGGGCATCGGTAAGTTGGATCGCAGTCCTCAGTCCTAAATTTTTCCATCATCTCCCTATCCAATAGTAACCTTCATAAGTCTCTCTTCAGTGGTCAAATTTTGCTTATTTTGACTTCATTACACTGTTAACTTGACAAGTTTCCAAATGGGACCAGAATTTGATATTTCTAGGACCGTTCGATATGCCAAAATCACGTTGGAACTCTTCGATCATCATTTTGCAATCTGGATTGTTAATCTTTCCAAATCGGGCGATCAAACGGAGACGCTCATAACTCCCTCATTTGATGTCGGATTGGGTCAATTTTTTGTCAACTGAAAGTTACTTTAGTGTCCTTCCATTCCTGAATGGAATCGTCATATTTCGAGACCATTTGAGCATCGGTAAGTGGGATCGCGGTCTTTAGTCCTGAATTTTTCCTTCATCTCCTGGTCCAATAGTAACCTTCATAACTCTCTCTTCAGTGGTCAAATTTATTCTATTTTGAGCTCATTGCACTGTTAACCTGACGATCTTCCAAATGGGACCAAAATTGGCTAATTCTAGGACCGTTCAATATCCCAAAAGCATGTTGAAACTCTTCGATCATCATTCGCAATTTGGATTGTAATCTTTCCAAATACACGATCCAACGGAGACGCTCATAACTCCCTCATTTGATGTCGGATTGGGTTGATTTTTGGTCATTTGAAAGGTACTTTAGTGCTCTTTCATTCCTGAATTGAATCATCGTATTTCGTGACGATTTGGGCATCGGTAAGTGGGATCGCAGTCGTCAATCCTGAAATTTTTCTTCATCTCCTGGTCCAATGGTTTCCTTCATAACTCTCTCTTCAGTGGTCAAATTTAGAATATTTTGAGCTCATTACACTGTTAACTTGACAAGCTTCCAAATGAGACCAGAATTGGCTAATTCTAGGACCTTTCGATATCCCAAAAGCATGTTGGAACTCTTCGATCATCATTTTGCAATACGGATTGTTAATCTTTCCAAATCCGGCGATCCAACAGAGACGCTCATAACTCCCTCGTTTGATGTCGGATTGGGTCAATTTTTGGTCATCTGAAAGGTGCTTTAGTGTTCTTCCATTCCTGAATGGAATCGTCGTATTTCGAGATAATTTGGACATCGGTAAGTGGGATCGCAGTCTTCAGTCCTGAATTTTTCCTTCATCTCTTTTCCAACAGTTAACTTCATAACTCTCTCTTCAGTGGTCATATTTAGACTATTTTAAGCTCGTTGAACTATTAACTTGACAAGCTTCCAAATGGGACAAAATTGGCTAATTCTGGGACCGTTCGATATCCCAAAAGCATGTTGGAACTCCTTGATCTTCATTTTACAATTTGGATTGTTAATCTATCCAAATCGCATGATCCAATGGAGACGCTCAAAACTCCCTCGTTTGATGTCGGATTGGGTCGATTTTTGGTCATCTGAAAGGTACTTTAGTGCTCTTCCATTCCTGAATGGAATCGTCATATTTGGAGACCATTTGGGCATCGGTAAGTGGGATCGCTGTCGTCAGTCCTAAATTTTTCCTTAATCTTCTGGTCCAATAGTAACCTTCTAACTCTCTCTTCAGTGATCAAATTTTGTTTTATTTTAAGCTCATTGTGCTGTTAACTTGACAAGCTTCCAAATGGAACCATAATTGGCTAATTCTAGGACCATTCGATATCCCAAAAGCACGTTGGAACTCTTCGATCATCATTTTGTAATTTGGATTGTTAATCTTTCCAACTCGCGGGATCCAACGGAAACGTGCATACTCCTTCATTAGATGTCGGATTGGGTTGATTTTTGGTCATTAGAAAGTTACTTTAGTGCTCTTTCATTCCTGAATGGAATCATTGTATTTCGAGACCATTTGGGCATCGGTAAGTTGGATCGCCGTCCTCAGTCCTAAATTTTTCCATCATCTCCCTGTCCAATAGTAACCTTCATAAGTCTCTCTTCAGTGGTCAAATTTAGAGTATTTTGACTTCATTGCACTGTTAACTTGACAAGCTTCCAAATGGGACCAGAATTTGATAATTCTAGGACCGTTCGATATGCCAAAAGCACGTTGGAACTCTTCGATCATCATTTTGCAATCTGGATTGTTAATCTTTCCAAATCGGGTGATCCAACGGAGACGCTCATAACTCCCTCATTTGATGTCGGATTGGGTCAATTTTTTGTCAACTGAAAGTTACTTTAGTGTCCTTCCATTCCTGAATGGAATCGTCATATTTCGAGACCATTTGAGCATCGGTAAGTGGGATCGCGGTCTTTAGTCCTGAATTTTTCCTTCATCTCCTGGTCCAATAGTAACCTTCATAACTCTCTCTTCAGTGGTCAAATTTATTCTATTTTGAGCTCATTGCACTGTTAACCTGACGATCTTCCAAATGGGACCAAAATTGGCTAATTCTAGGACCGTTCATATCCCAAAAGCATGTTGAAACTCTTCGATCATCATTCGCAATTTGGATTAGTAATCTTTCCAAATTACGCGATCCAACGAGACACTCATAACTCCCTCATTTGATGTCGGATTGGGTTGATTTTTGGTCATTTAAAAGGTACTTTAGTGCTCTTTCATTCCTGAATTGAATCATCGTATTTCGTGACGATTTGGGCATCGGTAAGTGGGATCGCAGTCGTCAATCCTGAAATTTTCCTTCATCTCCTGGTCCAATGGTAACCTTCATAACTCTCTCTTCAGTGGTCAAATTTAGAATATTTTGAGCTCATTACACTGTTAACTTGACAAGCTTCCAAATGAGACCAGAATTGGCTAATTCTAGGACCGTTCGATATCCCAAAAGCACGTTGGAACTCTTCGATCATCATTTTGCAATACGGATTGTTAATCTTTCCAAATCGCGCGATCCAACAGAGACGCTCATAACTCCCTCGTTTGATGTCGGATTGGGTCGATTTTTGGTCATCTGAAAGGTACTTTAGTGTTCTTCCATTCCTGAATGGAATCGTCGTATTTCGAGATAATTTGGACATCGGTAAGTGGGATCGCAGTCTTCAGTCCTGAATTTTTCCTTCATCTCTTTTCCAATAGTTAACTTCATAACTCTCTCTTCAGTGGTCATATTTAGACTATTTTAAGCTCGTTGAACTATTAACTTGACAAGCTTCCAAATGGGACAAAAATTGGCTAATTCTGGGACCGTTCGATATCCCAAAAGCATATTGGAACTCTTCGATCATCATTTTACAATTTGGATTGTTAATCTTTCCAAATCGCATGATCCAATGGAGACGCTCATAACTCCCTCGTTTGATGTCGGATTGGGTCGATTTTTGGTCATCTGAAAGGTACTTTAGTGCTCTTCCATTCCTGAATGGAATCGTCATATTTGGAGACCATTTGGGCATCGGTAAGTGGGATCGCAGTCGTCAGTCCTAAATTTTTCCTTCATCTTCTGGTCCAATAGTAACCTTCATAACTCTCTCTTCAGTGATCAAATTTGTTTTATTTTAAGCTCATTGCACTGTTAATTTGACAAGCTTCCAAATGGAACCATAATTGGCTAATTCTAGGACCGTTCGATATCCCAAAAGCACGTTGGAACTCTTCGATTCATTTTGTAATTTGGATTGTTAATCTTTCCAAATCGCGGGATCCAACGGAAACGTGCATACTCCTTCATTAGATGTCGGATTGGGTTGATTTTTGGTCATTAGAAAGTTACTTTAGTGCTCTTTCATTCCTGAATGGAATCATTGTATTTCGAGACCATTTGGGCATCGGTAAGTTGGATCGCAGTCCTCAGTCCTAAATTTTTCCATCATCTCCTGTCCAATAGTAACCTTCATAACTCTCTCTTCAGTGGTCAAATTTAGAGTATTTTGACTTCATTGCACTGTTAACTTGACAAGCTTCCAAATGGGACCAGAATTTGATAATTCTAGGACCGTTCGATATGCCAAAAGCACGTTGGAACTCTTCGATCATCATTTTGCAATCTGGATTGTTAATCTTTCCAAATCGGGTGATCCAACGGAGACGCTCATAACTCCCTCATTTGATGTCGGATTGGGTCATTTTTGTCAACTGAAAGGTACTTTAGTGTCCTTCCATTCCTGAATGGAATCGTCATATTTCGAGACCATTTGAGCATCGGTAAGTGGGATCGCGTCTTTAGTCCTGAATTTTTCCTTCATCTCCTGGTCCAATAGTAACCTTCATAACTCTCTCTTCAGTGGTCAAATTATTCTATTTTGAGCTCATTGCACTGTTAACCTGAAGCTTCCAAATGGGACCAAATTGGCTAATTCTAGGACCGTTCGATATCCCAAAAGCATGTTGAAACTCTTCGATCATCATTCGCAATTTGGATTGTAATCTTTCCAAATTACGCGATCCAACGGAGACACTCATAACTCCCTCATTTGATGTCGGATTGGGTTGATTTTTGGTCATTTAAAAGGTACTTTAGTGCTCTTCATTCCTGAATGGAATCATCGTATTTCGTGACGATTTGGGCATCGGTAAGTGGGATCGCAGTCGTCAATCCTGAAATTTTCCTTCATCTCCTGGTCCAATGGTAACCTTCATAACTCTCTCTTCAGTGGTCAAATTTAGAATATTTTGAGCTCATTACACTGTTAACTTGACAAGCTTCCAAATGAGACCAGAATTGGCTAATTCTAGGACCGTTCGATATCCCAAAAGCACGTTGGAACTCTTCGATCATCATTTTGCAATACGGATTGTTAATCTTTCCAAATGCGCGATCCAACAGAGACGCTCATAACTCCCTCGTTTTATGTCGGATTGGGTCGATTTTTGGTCATCTGAAAGGTACTTTAGTGTTCTTCCATTCCTGAATGGATCATCGTATTTCGAGATAATTTGGACATCGGTAAGTGGGATCGCAGTCTTCAGTCCTGAATTTTTCCTTCATCTCTTTTCCAAAGTTAACTTCATAACTCTCTCTTCAGTGGTCATATTTAGACTATTTTAAGCTCGTTGAACTATTAACTTGACAAGCTTCCAAATGGGACAAAATTGGCTAATTCTGGGACCGTTCGATATCCCAAAAGCATTGGAACTCTTCGATCATCATTTTACAATTTGGATTGTTAATCTTTCCAAATCGCGCGATCCATAGTGACTCTCATAACTCCCTCGTTTGATGTCGGATTGGGTTGATTTTGGTCATCTGATAGGTACTCTAGTGCTCTTCCATTCCTGAATGGAATCGTCATATTTCGAGACCATTTGGCATCGGTAAGTGAGATCGCAGTCGTTAGTCCTAAATTTTTCCTTCATCTCCTGGTCCAATATTAACCTTCATAACTCTCTCTTCAGTGGTCATATTTAGACTATTTTAAGCTCGTTGAACTATTAACTTGACAAGCTTCCAAATGGGACGAAAATTGGCTAATTCTGGGACCGTTCGATATCCCAAAAGCATATTGGAACTCTTCGATCATCATTTTACAATTGGATTGTTAATCTTTCCAAATCGCGCGATCCAATAGTGACTCTCATAACTCCCTCGTTTGATGTCGGATTGGGTTGATTTTGGTCATCTGATAGGTACTAGTGCTCTTCCATTCCTGAATGGAATCGTCATATTTCGAGACCATTTGGGCATCGGTAAGTGAGATCGCAGTCGTTAGTCCTAAATTTTTCCTTCATCTCCTGGTCCAATATTAACCTTCATAACTCTCTCTTCAGTGATCAAATTTAGAATATTTTGAGCTCATTGCACTGATAATTTCAATCTTCCAAATGGGACCAGAATTGGCTAATTCTGGGACCGTTCGATATCCCAAAAGCACGTTGGAACTCTTGATCTTCATTTTACAATTTGGATTGTTAATCTATCCAAATCGCGTGATCCAATGGAGACGCTCAAAACTCCCTCGTTTGATGTCGGATTGGGTCGATTTTGGTCATCTGAAAGGTACTTTAGTGCTCTTCCATTCCTGAATGGAATCGTCATATTTGAGACCATTTGGGCATCGGTAAGTGGGATCGCAGTCGTCAGTCCTAAATTTTTCCTTAATCTTCTGGTCCAATAGTAACCTTCTAACTCTCTCTTCAGTGGTCAAATTTTGTTTTATTTTGAGCTCATTGCACTGTTAACTTGACAAGCTTCCAAATGGAACCATAATTGGCTAATTCTAGGACCGTTCGATATCCCAAAAGCACGTTGGAACTCTTCGATCATCATTTTGTTTTGATTGTTAATCTTTCCAAATCGCGGGATCCAACGGAAACGTGCATACTCCTTCATTAGATGTCGGATTGGGTTGATTTTTGGTCATTAGAAAGGTACTTTAGTGCTCTTTCATTCCTGAATGGAATCATTGTATTTCGAGACCATTTGGGCATCGGTAAGTTGGATCGCAGTCCTCAGTCCTAAATTTTTCCATCATCTCCCTATCCAATAGTAACCTTCATAAGTCTCTCTTCAGTGGTCAAATTTAGAGTATTTTGACTTCATTGCACTGTTAACTTGACAAGCTTTCAAATGGGACCAGAATTTGATAATTCTAGGACCGTTCGATATGCCAAAAGCACGTTGGAACTCTTCGATCATCATTTTGCAATCTGGATTGTTAATCTTTCCAAATCGCGCGATCCAACGGAGACGCTCATAACTCCCTCGTTTGATGTCGAATTGGGTCAATTTTTTGTCAACTGAAAGTTACTTTAGTGTCCTTCCATTCCTGAATGGAATCGTCATATTTCGAGACCATTTGAGCATCGGTAAGTGGGATCGCGGTCTTTAGTCCTCAATTTTTCCTTCATCTCCTGGTCCAATAGTAACCTTCATAACTCTCTCTTCAGTGGTCAAATTTATTCATTTTGAGCTCATTGCACTGTTACCTGACGAGCTTCCAAATGGGACCAAAATTGGCTAATTCTAGGACCGTTCGATATCCCAAAAGCATGTTGAAACTCTTCGATCATCATTCGCAATTTGGATTGTAATCTTTCCAAATACGCGATCCAACGGAGACGCTCATTAACTCCCTCATTTGATGTCGGATTGGGTTGATTTTGGTCATTTGAAAGGTACTTTAGTGCTCTTTCATTCCTGAATGGAATCATCGTATTTCGTGACGATTTGGCCATCGGTAAGTGGGATCGCAGTCGTCAATCCTGAAATTTTCCTTCATCTCCTGGTCCAATGGTAACCTTCATAACTCTCTCTTCAGTGGTCAAATTTAGAATATTTTGAGCTCATTACACTGTTAACTTGACAAGCTTCCAAATGAGACCAGAATTGGCTAATTCTAGGACCGTTCGATATCCCAAAAGCACGTTGGAACTCTTCGATCATCATTTTGCAATACGGATTGTTAATCTTTCCAAATCGCGCGATCCAACAGAGACGCTCATAACTCCCTCGTTTATGTCGAATTGGGTCGATTTTGGTCATCTGAAAGGTGCTTTAGTGTTCTTCCATTCCTGAATGGAGTCATCGTATTTCGAGATAATTTGGACATCGGTAAGTGGGATCGCAGTCATCAGTCCTGAATTTTTCCTTCATCACTTTTCCAATAGTTAACTTCATAACTCTCTCTTCAGTGGTCATATTTAGACTATTTTAAGCTCGTTGAACTATTAACTTGACAAGCTTCCAAATGGGACAAAAATTGGCTAAGTCTGGGACTGTTCGATATCCCAAAAGCATTGGAACTCTTCGATCGTCATTTTACAATTTGGATTGTTAATCTTTCCAAATCGCGCGATTCAATAGTGACTCTCATAACTCCCTCGTTTGATGTCGGATTGGGTTGATTTTGGTCATCTGATCGGTACTCTAGTGCTCTTCCATTCCTGAATGGAATCGTCAGATTTTGATACCATTTGGGCATCGGTAAGTGAGATCGCAGTCGTTAGTCCTAAATTTTTCCTTCATCTCCTGGTCCAATATTAACCTTCATAACTCTCTCTTCAGTGATCAAATTTAGAATATTTTGAGCTCATTGCACTGATAATTGTCAATCTTCCAAATGGGACCAGAATTGGCTAATTCTGGGACCGTTCGATATCCCAAAGCACGTTGGAACTCCTTATTCTTCATTTTACAATTTGGATTGTTAATCTATCCAAATCGCGTGATCCAAAGGAGACGCTCAAAACTCCCTCGTTTGATGTCGGATTGGGTCGATTTTTGGTCATCTGAAAGGTACTTTAGTGCTCTTCCATTCCTGAATGGAATCGTCATATTTGGAGACCATTTGGGCATCGGTAAGTGGGATCGCAGTCGTCAGTCCTAAATTTTTCCTTAATCTTCTGGTCCAATAGTAACCTTCTAACTCTCTCTTCAGTGGTCAAATTTTGTTTTATTTTGAGCTCATTGCACTGTTAACTTGACAAGCTTCCAAATGGAACCATAATTGGCTAATTCTAGGACCGTTCGATATCCCAAAAGCACGTTGGAACTCTTCGATCATCATTTTGTAATTTGAATTGTTAATCTTTCCAAATCGCGGGATCCAACGGAAACGTGCATACTCCTTCATTAGATGTCGGATTGGGTTGATTTTTGGTCATTAGAAAGGTACTTTAGTGCTCTTTCATTCCTGAATGGAATCATCGTATTTCGAGACCATTTGGGCATCGGTAAGTTGGATCGCAGTCCTCAGTCCTAAATTTTTCCATCATCTCCATGTCGAATAGTAACCTTCATAAGTCTCTCTTCAGTGGTCAAATTTAGAGTATTTTGACTTCATTGCACTGTTAACTTGACAAGCTTCCAAATGGGACCAGAATTTGATAATTCTAGGACCGTTCGATATGCCAAAGGACGTTGGAACTCTTCGATCATCATTTTGCAATCTGGATTGTTAATCTTTCCAAATCGGGTGATCCAACGGAGACGCTCATAACTCCCTCATTTGATGTCGGATTGGGTCAATTTTTTGTCAACTGAAAGTTACTTTAGTGTCCTTCCATTCCTGAATGGAATCGTCATATTTCGACACCATTTGAGCATCGGTAAGTGGGATCGCGCTCTTTAGTCCTGAATTTTTCCTTCATCTCCTGGTCCAATAGTAACCTTCATAACTCTCTCTTCAGTGGTCAAATTTATTCTATTTTGAGCTCATTGCACTGTTAACTTGACGATCTTCCAAATGGGACCAAAATTGGCTAATTCTAGGACCGTTCAATATCCCAAAAGCATGTTGAAACTCTTCGATCATCATTCGCAATTTGGATTAGTAATCTTTCCAAATTACACGATCCAACGGAGACACTCATAACTCCCTCATTTGATGTCGGATTGGGTTGATTTTTGGTCATTTAAAAGGTACTTTAGTTCTCTTTCATTCCTGAATTGAATCATCGTATTTCGTGATGATTTGGGCATCAGTAAGTGGGATCGCAGTCGTCAATCCTGAAAATTTCCTTCATCTCCTGGTCCAATGGTAACCTTCATAACTCTCTCTTCAGTGGTCAAATTTAGAATATTTTGAGCTCATTACACTGTTAACTTGACAAGCTTCCAAATGAGACCAGAATTGGCTAATTCTAGGACCGTTCGATATCCCAAAAGCACGTTGGAACTCTTCGATCATCATTTTGAAATACGGATTGTTAATCTTTCCAAATCCGGCGATCCAACAGAGACGCTCATAACTCCCTCGTTTGATGTCGGATTGGGTCGATTTTTGGTCATCTGAAAGGTGCTTTAGTGTTCTTCCATTCCTGAATGGAATCGTCGTATTTCGAGATAATTTGGACATTGGTAAGTGGGATCGCAGTCTTCAGTCCTGAATTTTTCCTTCATCTCTTTTCCAACAGTTAACTTCATAACTCTCTCTTCAGTGGTCATATTTAGACTATTTTAAGCTCGTTGAACTATTAACTTGACAAGCTTCCAAATGGGACAAAATTTGGCTAATTCTGGGACCGTTCGATATCCCAAAAGCATGTTGGAACTCCTTGATCTTCATTTTACAATTTGGATTGTTAATCTATCCAAATCGCATGATCCAATGGAGACGCTCAAAACTCCCTCGTTTGATGTCGGATTGGGCGATTTTTTGGTCATCTGAAAGGTACTTTAGTGCTCTTCCTTCCTGAATGGAATCGTCATATTTGGAGACCATTTGGGCATCGGTAAGTAGGATCGCTGTCGTCAGTCCTAAATTTTTCCTTAATCTTCTGGTCCAATAGTAACCTTCTAACTCTCTCTTCAGTGATCAAATTTTGTTTTATTTTAAGCTCATTGTGCTGTTAACTTGACAAGCTTCCAAATGGAACATAATTGGCTAATTCTAGGACCCTTCGATATCCAAAAGCACGTTGGAACTCTTCGATCATCATTTTGTAATTGGATTGTTAATCTTTCCAAATCGCGGGATCCAACGGAAACATGACTCCTTCATACAATTCATGTATTCATTCGGAGTCGGATTGGGTTGATTTTTGGTCATTAGAAAGTTACTTTAGTGCTCTTCATTCCTGAATGGAATCATTGTATTTGAGACCATTTGGGCATCGGTAAGTTGGATCGCCGTCCTCAGTCCTAAATTTTTCCATCATCTCCCTATCCAATAGTAACCTTCATAAGTCTCTCTCAGTGGTCAAATTTAGAGTATTTGACTTCATTGCACTGTTAACTTGACAAGCTTCCAAATGGGACCAGAATTTGATAATTCTAGGACCGTTCGATATGCCAAAAGCACGTTGGAACTCTTCGATCATCATTTTGCAATCTGGATTGTTAATCTTTCCAAATCGGGTGATCCAACGGAGACGCTCATAACTCCCTCATTTGATGTCGGATTGGGTCAATTTTTTGTCAACTGAAAGTTACTTTAGTGTCCTTCCATTCCTGAATGGAATCGTCATATTTCGAGACCATTGAGCATCGGTAAGTGGGATCGCGGTCTTTAGTCCTGAATTTTCCTTCATCTCCTGGTCCAATAGTAACCTTCATAACTCTCTCTTCAGTGGTCAAATTTATTCTATTTTGAGCTCATTGCACTGTTAACCTGACGATCTTCCAAATGGGACCAAAATTGGCTAATTCTAGGACCGTTCAATATCCCAAAAGCATGTTGAAACTCTTCGATCATCATTCGCAATTTGGATTAGTAATCTTTCCAAATTACACGATCCAACGGAGACACTCATAACTCCCTCATTTGATGTCGGATTGGGTTGATTTTTGGTCATTTAAAAGGTACTTTAGTGCTCTTTCATTCCTGAATTGAATCATCGTATTCGGGACGATTTGGGCATCGGTAAGTGGGATCGCAGTCGTCAATCCTGAAATTTTCCTTCATCTCCTGGTCCAATGGTAACCTTCATAACTCTCTCTTCAGTGGTCAAATTTAGAATATTTTGAGCTCATTACACTGTTAACTTGACAAGCTTCCAAATGAGACCAGAATTGGCTAATTCTAGCACCGTTCGATATCCCAAAAGCACGTTGGAACTCTTAGATCATCATTTTGCAATACGGATTGTTAATCTTTCCAAATCGCGCTATCCAACAGAGATGCTCATAACTCCCTCGTTTGATGTCGGATTGGGTCGATTTTGGTCATCTGAAAGGTACTTTAGTGTTCTTCCATTCCTGAATGGAGTCATCGTATTTCGAGATAATTTGGAAATCGGTAAGTGGGATCGCAGTCTTCAGTCCTGAATTTTTCCTTCATCTCTTTTCCAATAGTTAACTTCATAACTCTCTCTTCAGTGGTCATAATTAGAGTATTTTAAGCTCGTTGAACTATTAACTTGACAAGCTTCCAAATGGGACAAAAATTGGCTAAGTCTGGGACCGTTCGATATCCCAAAAGCATTGGAACTCTTTGATCATCATTTTACAATTTGGATTGTTAATCTTTCCAAATTGCGCGATCCAATAGTGACTCTCATAACTCCCTCGTTTGATGTCGGATTGGGTGATTTTGGTCATCTGATAGGTACTCTAGTGCTCTTCCATTCCTGAATGGAATCGTCATATTTCGAGACATTTGTTCATCGGTAAGTGAGATCGCAGTCGTTAGTCCTAAATTTTTCCTTCATCTCCTGGTCCAATATTAACCTTCATAACTCTCTTCAGTGATCAAATTTAGAATATTTAAGCTCATTGCACTGATAATTGTCAACTTCCAAATGGGACCAGAATTGGCTAATTCTGGGACCGTTCGATATCCCAAAAGCACGTTGGAACTCTTGATCTTCATTTTACAATTTGGATTGTTAATCTTTCCAAATCGCGTGATCCAAAGAGACGCTCTCAAAACTCCCTCGTTTGATGTCGGATTGGGTCGATTTTGGTCATCTGAAAGGTACTTTAGTGCTCTTCCATTCCTGAATGGAATCATCATATTTGGAGACCATTGGGCATCGGTAAGTGGGATCGCAGTCGTCAGTCCTAAATTTTCCTTCATCTTCTGGTCCAATAGTAACCTTATAACTCTCTCTTCAGTGGTCAAATTTGTTTTATTTGAGCTCATTGCACTGTTAACATAACAAGCTTCCAAATGGACTATAATTGGCTAATTCTAGGACCGTTCGATATCCAAAAAGCACGTTGGAACTCTTCGATCATCATTTTGTAATTTGGATTGTTAATCTTTCCAAATCGCGGGATCCAACGGAAACATGCATACTCCTTATTAGATGTCGGATTGGGTTGATTTTTGGTCATAGAAAGGTACTTTAGTGCTCTTTCATTCCTGAATGGAATCAGTAATTCGAGACCATTTGGGCATCAGTAAGTTGGATCGCAGTCCTCAGTCCTAAATTTTCCATCATCTCCCTGTCCAATAGTAACCTTCATAAGTCTCTCTTCAGTGGTCAAATTTAGATATTTTGACTCATTGCACTTTAACTTGACAAGCTTTCCAAATGGGACCAGAATTTGATAATTCTAGGACCGTTCGATATGCCAAAAGCACGTTGGAACCTTCGATCATCATTTTGCAATCTGGATTGTAATCTTTCCAAATCGCGAGATCCAACAGAGACGCTCATAACTCCTCGTTTGATGTCGGATTGGGTCAATTTTTTGTCAACTGAAAGGTACTTTAGTGTCCTTCCATTCCTGAATGGAATCGTCATATTTCGAGACCATTTGAGCATCGGTAAGTGGGATCGCGGTCTTAGTCCTGAATTTTTCCTTCATCTCCTGGTCCAATAGTAGCCTTCATACTCTCTCTTCAGTGGTCAAATTTATTCAATTGAGCTCATTGCACTGTTATCTGACGAGCTTCCAAATGGGACCAAATTGGCTAATTCTAGGACCGTTCGATATCCAAAAGCATGTTGAAACTCTTCGATCATCATTCGCAATTTGGATTAGTAATCTTTCCAAATTACGCGATCCAACGGAGACGCTCATAACTCCTCATTTGATGTCGGATTGGGTTGATTTTTGGTCATTTGAAAGGTACTTTAGTGCTCTTTCATCCTGAATGGAATCATCGTATTTCGTGACGATTTGGCCATCGGTAAGTGGGATCGCAGTCGTCAATCCTGAAATTTTCCTTCATCCCTGGTCCAATGGTAACCTTCATAACTCTCTCTTCAGTGGTCAAATTTAGAATATTTTGAGCTCATTACACTGTGAACTTGACAAGCTTCCAAATGAGACCAGAATTGGCTAATTCTAGGACCGTTCGATATCCCAAAAGCACGTTGGAACTCTTCGATCATCATTTGCAATACGGATTGTTAATCTTCCAAATCGCGCGATCAACAGAGACGCTCATAACTCCCTCATTTATGTCGAATTGGGTCGATTTCTGGTCATCTGAAAGGTGCTTTAGTGTTCTTCCATTCCTGAATGGAAGTCATCGTATTTCGAGATATTTGGACATCGGTAAGTGGGATCGCAGTCATCAGTCCTGAATTTTTCCTTCATCACTTTTCCAATAGTTAACTTCATAACTCTCTCTTCAGTAGTCATATTTAGACTATTTTAAGCTCGTTGAACTATTAACTTGACAAGCTTCCAAATGGGACCAAAATTGGCTAATTCTGGGACCGTTCGATATCCCAAAAGCATATTGGAACTCTTCGATCATCATTTTGCAATTTGGATTGTTAATCTTTCCAAATCGCGCGATCCAATAGTGACTCTCATAACTCCCTCGTTTGATGTCGGATTGGGTTAATTGGTCATCTGAATAGTTACCTAGTGCTCTTCCATTCCTGAATGGAATCGTCATATTTCGAGACCATTTGGGCATCGTAAGTGAGATCGCAGTCGTTAGTCCTAAATTTTCCTTCATCTCCTGGTCCATATTAACCTCATAACTCTCTCTTCAGTGGTCATATTTAGACTATTTTAGCTCGTTGAACTATTAACTTGACAAGCTTCAAAATGGGACAAATTGGCTAATTCTGGGACCGTTCGATATCCCAAAATCATATTGGAACTCTTCGATCATCATTTTACAATTTGGATTGTTAATCTTTCCAAATCGCGCGATCCAATAGTGACTCTCATAACTCCCTCGTTTGATGTCGGATTGGGTTGAATTTGGTCATTTGATAGGTACCCTAGTGCTCTTCCATTACTGAATGGAATCGTCATATTTCGAGACCATTTGGGCATCGGTAAGTGAGATCGCAGTCGTTAATCCTAAATTTTTCCTTCATCTCCTGGTCCAATATTAACCTTCATAACTATCTCTTCAGTGATCAAATTTAGAATATTTTGAGCTCATTGCACTGATAATTGTCAATCTTCCAATGGACCAGAATTGGCTAATTCTGGGACCGTTCGATATCCCAAAAGCACGTTGGAACTCCTTGATCTTCATTTTACAATTTGGATTGTTAATCTATCCAAATCGCGTGATCCAATGGAGACGCTCAAAACTCCCTCGTTTGATGTCGGATTGGGTCGATTTTTGGTCATCTGAAAGGTACTTTAGTGCTCTTCCATTCCTGAATGGAATCGTCATATTTCGAGACCATTTGGGCATTGGTAAGTGGGATCGCAGTCGTCAGTCTTGAATTTTTCCTTAATCTTCTGGTCCAATAGTAACCTTCTAACTCTCTCTTCAGTGGTCAAATTTTGTTTTATTTTGAGCTCATTGCACTGTTAACTTGACAAGCTTTCAAATGGAACCATAATTGGCTAATTCTAGGACCGTTCGATATCCCAAAAGCACGTTGGAACTCTTCGATCATCATTTTGTAATTTGGATTGTTAATCTTTCCAAATCGGGATCCAACGGAAACGTGCATACTCCTTCATTAGATGTCGGATTGGGTTGATTTTTGGTCATTAGAAAGGTACTTTAGTGCTCTTTCATTCCTGAATGGAATCATTGTATTTCGAGACCATTTGGGCATCGGTAAGTTGGATCGCAGTCCTCAGTCCTAAATTTTTCCATCATCTCCCTGTCCAATAGTAACCTTCATAAGTCTCTCTTCAGTGGTCAAATTTAGAGTATTTTGACTTCATTGCACTGTTAACTTGACAAGCTTCCAAATGGGACCAGAATTTGATAATTCTAGGACCGTTCGATATGCCAAAAGCACGTTGGAACTCTTCGATCATCATTTTGCAATCTGGATTGTTAATCTTTCCAAATCGCGCGATCCAACGGAGACGCTCATAACTCCCTCATTTGATGTCGGATTGGGTCAATTTTTGGTCAACTGAAAGTTACTTTAGTGTCTTCCATTCCTAATGGAATCGTCATATTTCGAGACCATTTGAGCATCGGTAAGTGGGATCGCGTCTTTAGTCCTGAATTTTTCCTTCATCTCCTGGTCCAATAGTAACCTTCATAACTCTCTCTTCAGTGGTCAAATTTATTCTATTTTGAGCTCATTGCACTGTTAACCTGACGAGCTTCCAAATGGGACCAAATTGGCTAATTCTAGGACCGTTCGATATACCAAAAGCATGTTGAAACTCTTCGATCATCATTCGCAATTTGGATTGTTAATCTTTCCAAATCGCGCGATCCAACAGAGACGCTCATAACTCCCTCATTTGATGTCGGATTGGTTGATTTTGGTCATTTGAAAGGTACTTTAGTGCTCTTTCATTCCTGAATGGAATCATCGTATTTCGTGACGATTTGGGCATCGGTAAGTGGGATCGCAGTCGTCAATCCTGAAATTTTCCTTCATCTCCTGGTCCAATGGTAACCTTCATAACTCTCTCTTCAGTGGTCAATTTTAGAATATTTTGAGCTCATTACATTGTTAACTTGACAAGCTTCCAAATGAGGCCCAGAATTGGCTAATTCTAGGACGTTCGATATCCCAAAAGCACGTTGGAACTCTTCGATCATCATTTTGCAATACGGATTGTTAATCTTTCCAATCGCGCGATCCAACAGAGACGCTCATAACTCCCTCGTTTGATGTCGGATTGGGTTGATTTTTGGTCATCTGAAAGGTACTTTAGTGTTCTTCCATTCCTGAATGGAATCGTCGTATTTCGAGATAATTTGGACATCGGTAAGTGGGATCGCAGTCATCAGTCCTGAATTTTTCCTTCATCTCTTTTCCAATAGTTAACTTCATAACTCTCTCTTCAGTGGTCATATTTAGACTATTTTAAGCTCGTTGAACTATTAACTGACAAGCTTCCAATGGGACAAAAATTGGCTAATCTGGGACTGTTCGATATCCCAAAAGCATTGGAACTCTTCGATCGTCATTTTACAATTTGGATTGTTAATCTTTCCAATCGCGCGATCCAATAGTGACTCTCATAACTCCCTCGTTTGATGTCGGATTGGGTTGATTTTGGTCATCTGATAGGTACTCTAGTGCTCTTCCATTCCTGAATGGAATCGTCATATTCGAGACCATTTGGGCATCGGTAAGTGAGATCGCAGTCGTTAGTCCTAAATTTTTCCTTCATCTCCTGGTCCAATATTAACCTTCATAACTCTCTCTTCAGTGATCAAATTTAGAATATTTTGAGCTCATTGCACTGATAATTGTCAATCTTCCAAATGGGACCAGAATTGGCTAATTCTTGGGACCGTTCGATATCCCAAAAGCACGTTGGAACTCCTATCTTCATTTTACAATTTGGATTGTTAATCTATCCAAATCGCGTGATCCAAAGGAGACGCTCAAAACTCCCTCGTTTGATGTCGGATTGGGTCGATTTTTGGTCATCTGAAAGGTACTTTAGTGCTCTTTCCAATCCTGAATGGAATCGTCATATTTGGAGACCATTTGGGCATCGGTAAGTGGGATCGCAGTCGTCAGTCCTAAATTTTTCCTAATCTTCTGGTCCAATAGTAACCTTCTAACTCTCTCTTCAGTGGTCAAATTTTGTTTTATTTTAAGCTCATTGTGCTGTTAACTTGACAAGCTTCCAAATGGAACCATAATTGGCTAATTCTAGGACCGTTCGATATCCCAAAGCACATTGGAACTCTTCGATCATCATTTTGTATTTTGGATTGTTAATCTTTCCAAATCGCGGGATCCAACGGAAACGTGCATACTCCTTCATTAGATGTCGGATTGGGTTGATTTTTGGTCATTAGAAAGGTACTTTAGTGCTCTTTCATTCCTGAATGGAATCATCGTATTTCGAGACCATTTGGGCATCGGTAAGTTGGATCGCAGTCCTCAGTCCTAAATTTTTCCATCATCTCCCTATCCAATAGTAACCTTCATAAGTCTCTCTTCAGTGGTCAAATTTGAGTATTTTGACTTCATTGCACTGTTAACTTGACAAGCTTCCAAATGGGACCAGATTTGATATTTCTAGGACCGTTCGATATGCCAAAGCACGTTGGAACTCTTCGATCATCATTTTGCAATCTGGATTGTTAATCTTTCCAAATCGGGCGATCAAACGGAGACGCTCATAACTCCCTCATTTGATGTCGGATTGGGTCAATTTTTTGTCAACTGAAAGTTACTTTAGTGTCCTTCCATTCCTGAATGGAATCATCATATTTCGAGACCATTTGAGCATCGGTAAGTGGGATCGCACTTTAACCTCATTTTCCCTCATCTCCTGGTCCAATTGTAACCTTCATTTTTGGTCATTTGCAATACGGATTGGGTCAATTTCCTTATCATTTTCAATAGCGGATTGGGTCAATTTGTTGTCAACTGAAAGTTACTTTAGTGTCCTTCCATTCCTGAATGGAATCATCATATTTCGAGACCATTTGAGCATCGAAATATGATGATTCAACGGAGACGCTCATAACTCCCTCATTTTGATGTCGGATTGAGTTGATTTTTGGTCATTTGAAAGGTACTTTAGTGCTCTTTCATTCCTGAATGGAATCATCGTATTTCGTGACGATTTGGTCATCGGTAAGTGGGATCGCAGTCGTCAATCCTGAAATTTTCCTTCATCTCCTGGTCCAATGGTAACCTTCATAACTCTCTCTTCAGTGGTCAAATTTAGAATATTTTGAGCTCATTACACTGCTAACTTGACAAGCTTCCAAATGAGACTAGAATTGGCTAATTCTAGGACCGTTCGATATCCCAAAAGCATGTTGGAACTCTTCGATCATCATTTTGCAATACGGATTGTTAATCTTTCCAAATCCCGCGATCCAACAGAGACGCTCATAACTCCCTCGTTTGATGTCGGATTGGGTCAATTTTTGGTCATCTGATAGGTGCTTTAGTGTTCTTGCATTCCTGAATGGAATCGTCGTATTTCGAGATAATTTGGACATCGGTAAGTGGGATCGCAGTCTTCAGTCCTGAATTTTTCCTTCATCTCTTTTCCAACAGTTAACTTCATAACTCTCTCTTCAGTGGTCATATTTAGACTATTTTAAGCTCGTTGAACTATTAACTTGACAAGCTTCCAAATGGGACAAAAATTGGCTAATTCTGGGACCGTTCGATATCCCAAAAGCATGTTGGAACTCTTGATCTTCATTTTACAATTTGGATTGTTAATCTTCCAAATCGCATGATCCAATGGACGCTCAAAACTCCCTCGTTTGATGTCGGATTGGGTCGATTTTGGTCATCTGAAAGGTACTTTAGTGCTCTTCCATTCCTGAATGGAATCGTCATATTTGGAGACCATTTGGGCATCGGTAAGTGGGATCGCAGTCGTCAGTCCTAAATTTTTCCTTAATCTTCTGGTCCAATAGTAACCTTCTAACTCTCTCTTCAGTGATCAAATTTTGTTTATTTTAAGCTCATTGCACTGTTAACTTGACAAGCTTCCAAATGGAACCATAATTGGCTAATTCTAGGACCGTTCGATATCCCAAAAGCACGTTGGAACTCTTCGATCATCATTTTGTAATTTGGATTGTTAATCTTTCCAAATCGCGGGATCCAACGGAAACGTGCATACTCCTTCATTAGATGTCGGATTGGGTTGATTTTGGTCATTAGAAAGGTACTTTAGTGCTCTTTCATTCCTGAATGGAATCATTGTATTTCGAGACCATTTGGGCATCGGCAAGTGGATCGCAGTCCTCAGTCCTGAATTTTTCCATCATCTCCCTGTCCAATAGTAACCTTCATAAGTCTCTCTTCAGTGGTCAAATTTAGAGTATTTTGACTTCATTGCACTGTTAACTTGACAAGCTTCCAAATGGGACCAGAATTTGATAATTCTAGGACCGTTCGATATGCCAAAAGCACGTTGGAACTCTTCGATCATCATTTTGCAATCTGGATTGTTAATCTTTCCAAATCTCGTGATCCAACGGAGACGCTCATAACTCCCTCATTTGATGTCGACTTGGGTCAATTTTTGGTCAACTGAAAGTTACTTTAGTGTCCTTCCATTCCAGAATGGAATCGTCATATTTCGAGACCATTTGAGCATCGGTAAGTGGGATCGCGGTCTTTAGTCCTGAATTTTTCCTTCATCTCCTGGTCCAATAGTAACCTTCATAACTCTCTCTTCAGTGGTCAAATTTATTGTATTTTGAGCTCATTGCACTGTTAACCTGACGAGCTTCCAAATGGGACCAAAATTGGCTAATTCTAGGACCGTTCGATATCCCAAAAGCATGTTGAAACTCTTCGATCATCATTCGCAATTTGGATTGTAATCTTTCCAAATACGCGATCCAACGGAGACACTCATAACTCCCTCATTTGATGTCGGATTGGGTTGATTTTTGGTCATTTGAAAGGTACTTTAGTGCTCTTTCATTCCTGAATGGAATCATCGTATTTCGTGACGATTTGGGCATCGGTAAGTAGGATCGCAGTCGTCAATCCTGAATTTTTCCTTCATCTCCTGGTCCAATGGTAACCTTCATAACTCTCTCTTCAGTGGTCAAATTTAGAATATTTTGAGCTCTTTACACTGTTAACTTGACAAGCTTCCAAATGAGACCAGAATTGGCTAATTCTAGGACCGTTCGATATCCCAAAAGCACTTGGAACTCTTCGATCATCATTTTGCAATACGGATTGTTAATCTTTCCAAATCGCGCGATCCAACAGAGACGCTCATAACTCCCTCGTTTGATGTCGGGTTAGGTCGATTTTTAGTCATTTCTAAGGTACTTTAGTGTTCTTCCATTCCTGAATGGAATCATCGTATTTGGAGATAATTTGGACATCGGTAAGTGGGATCGCAGTCTTCAGTCCTGAATTTTTCCTTCATCTCTTTTCCAATAGTTAACTTCATAACTCTCTCTTCAGTGGTCATATTTAGACTATTTTAAGCTCGTTGAACTATTAACTTGACAAGCTTCCAAATGGGACAAAAATTGGCTAATTCTGGGACCGTTCGATATCCCAAAAGCATATTGGAACTCTTCGATCATCATTTTACAATTTGGATTGTTAATCTTTCCAAATCGCGCGATCCAATAGTGACTCTCATAACTCCCTCGTTTGATGTCGGATTGGGTTGATTTTGGTCATCTGATAGGTACTCTAGTGCTCTTCCATTCCTGAATGGAATCGTCATATTTCGAGACCATTTCGGCATCGGTAAGTGAGATCGCAGTCGTTAGTCCTAAATTTTTCCTTCATCTCCTGGTCCAATATTAACCTTCATAACTCTCTCTTCAGTGGTCATATTTAGACTATTTTAAGCTCGTTGAACTATTAACTTGACAAGCTTCCAAATGGGATGAAAATTGGCTAATTCTGGGACCGTTCGATATCCCAAAAGCATATTGGAACTCTTCGATCATCATTTTACAATTTGGATTGTTAATCTTTCCAAATCGCGCGATCCAATAGTGACTCTCATAACTCCCTCGTTTGATGTCGGATTGGGTTGATTTTGGTCATCTGATAGGTACTCTAGTGCTCTTCCATTCCTGAATGGAATCGTCATATTTCGAGACCATTTGGGCATCGGTAAGTGAGATCGCAGTCGTTAGTCCTAAATTTTTCCTTCATCTCCTGGTCCAATATTAACCTTCATAACTCTCTCTTCAGTGATCAAATTTAGAATATTTTGAGCTCATTGCACTGATAATTGTCAATCTTCCAAATGGGACCAGAATTGGCTAATTCTGGGACCGTTCGATATCCCAAAAGCACGTTGGAACTCCTTGATCTTCATTTTACAATTTGGATTGTTAATCTATCCAAATCGCATGATCCAATGGAGACGCTCAAAACTCCCTCGTTTGATGTCGGATTGGGTCGATTTTTGGTCATCTGAAAGGTACTTTAGTGCTCTTCCATTCCTGAATGGAATCGTCATATTTGGAGACCATTTGGGCATCGATAAGTGGGATCGCAGTCGTCAGTCCTAAAGTTTTCCTTAATCTTCTGGTCCAATAGTAACCTTCTAACTCTCTCTTCAGTGGTCAAATTTTGTTTTATTTTGAGCTCATTGCACTGTTAACTTGACAAGCTTCCAAATGGAACCATAATTGGCTAATTCTAGGACCGTTCGATATCCCAAAAGCACGTTGGAACTCTTCGATCATCAGTTTGTAATTTGGGTTGTTAATCTTTCCGAATCGCGGGATCCAACGGAAACGTGCATACTCCTTCATTAGATGTGGGATTGGGTTGATTTTTGGTCATTAGAAAGGTACTTTAGTGCTCTTTCATTCCTGAATGGAATCATTGTATTTCGAGACCATTTGGGCATCGGTAAGTTGGATCGCAGTCCTCAGTCCTAAATTTTTCCATCATCTCCCTGTCCAATAGTAACCTTCATAAGTGTCTCTTCAGTGGTCAAATTTAGAGTATTTTGACTTCATTGCACTGTTAACTTGACAAGCTTCCAAATGGGACCAGAATTTGCTACTTCTAGGACCGTTCGATATGCCAAAAGCACGTTGGAACTCTTCGATCATCATTTTGCAATCTGGATTGTTAATCTTTCCAAATCGCGCGATCCAACGGAGACGCTCATAACTCCCTCATTTGATGTCGGATTGGGTCAATTTTTGGTCAACTGAAAGTTACTTTAGTGTCCTTCCATTCCTGAATGGAATCGTCATATTTCGAGACCATTTGAGCATCGGTAAGTGGGATCGCGGTCTTTAGTCCTGAATTTTTCCTTCATCTCCTGGTCCAATAGTAACCTTCATAACTCTCTCTTCAGTGGTCAAATTTATTGTATTTTGAGCTCATTGCACTGTTAACCTGACGAGCTTCCAAATGGGACCAAAATTGGCTAATTCTAGGACCGTTCGATATCCCAAAAGCATGTTGAAACTCTTCGATCATCATTCGCAATTTGGATTGTTAATCTTTCCAAATCGCGCGATCCAACGGAGACGCTCATAACTCCCTCATTTGATGTCGGATTGGGTTGATTTTTGGTCATTTGAAAGGTACTTTAGTGCTCTTTCATTCCTGAATGGAATCATCGTATTTCGTGACGATTTGGGCATCGGTAAGTGGGATCGCAGTCGTCAATCCTGAAATTTTCCTTCATCTCCTGGTCCAATGGTAACCTTCATAACTCTCTCTTCAGTGGTCAAATTTAGAATATTTTGAGCTCATTACACTGTTAACTTGACAAGCTTCCAAATGAGACCAGAATTGGCTAATTCTAGGACCGTTCGATATCCCAAAAGCACGTTGGAACTCTTCGATCATCATTTTGCAATATGGATTGTTAATCTTTCCAAATCGCGCGATCCAACAGAGACGCTCATAACTCCCTCGTTTTATGTCGGATTGGGTCGATTTTTGGTCATCTGAAAGGTACTTTAGTGTTCTTCCATTCCTGAATGGAATCATCGTATTTGGAGATAATTTGGACATCGGTAAGTGGGATCGCAGTCTTCAGTCCTGAATTTTTCCTTCATCTCTTTTCCAATAGTTAACTTCATAACTCTCTCTTCAGTGGTCATATTTAGACTATTTTAAGCTCGTTGAACTATTAACTTGACAAGCTTCCAAATGGGACAAAAATTGGCTAAGTCTGGGACCGTTCGATATCCCAAAAGCATTGGAACTCTTCGATCATCATTTTACAATTTGGATTGTTAATCTTTCCAAATCGCGCGATCCAATAGTGACTCTCATAACTCCCTCGTTTGATGTCGGATTGGGTTGATTTTGGTCATCTGATAGGTACTCTAGTGCTCTTCCATTCCTGAATGGAATCGTCATATTTCGAGACCATTTGGGCATCAGTAAGTGAGATCGCAGTCGTTAGTCCTAAATTTTTCCTTCATCTCCTTGTCCAATATTAACCTTCATAACTCTCTCTTCAGTGGTCAGATTTAGACTATTTTAAGCTCGTTGAACTATTAACTTGACGAGCTTCTAAATGGGACGAAAATTGGCTAATTCTGGGACCGTTCGATATCCCGAAAGCATATTGGAACTCTTCGATCATCATTTTACAATTTGGATTGTTAATCTTTCCAAATCGCACGATCCAATAGTGACTCTCATAACTCCCTCGTTTGATGTCGGATTGGGTTGATTTTGGTCATCTGATAGGTACTCTAGTGCTCTTCCATTCCTGAATGGAATCGTCATATTTCGAGACCATTTAGGCATCGGTAAGTGAGATCGCACTCGTTAGTCCTGAATTTCTCCTTCGTCTCCTAGTCCAATATTAACCTTCATAACTCTCTCTTCAGTGATCAAATTTTGAATATTTTGAGCTCATTGCAATGATAATTGTCAATCTTCCAAATGGGACCAGAATTGGCTAATTCTGGGACCGTTCGATATCCCAAAAGCACGTCGAAACTCCTTGATTTTCATTTTACAATTTGGATTGTTCATCTATCCAAATCGCATGATCCAATGGAGACGCTCAAAACTCCCTCGTTTGATGTCGGATTGGGTCGATTTTTGGTCATCTGAAAGGTACTTTAGTCCTCTTCCATTCCGGAATGGAATCATCATATTTGGAGACCATTTGGGCATCGGTAAGTGGGATCGCAGTCGTCAGTCCTAAATTTTTCCTTAATCTTCTGGTCCAATAGTAACCTTCTAACTCTCTCTTCAGTGGTCAAATTTTGTTTTATTTTGAGCTCATTGCACTGTTAACTTGACAAGCTTCCAAATGGAACCATAATTGGCTAATTCTAGGACCGTTCGATATCCCAAAAGCACGTTGGAACTCTTCGATCATCATTTTGTAATTTGGATTGTTAATCTTTCCAAATCGCGGGATCCAACGGAAACGTGCATACTCCTTCATTAGATGTCGGATTGGGTTGATTTTTGGTCATTAGAAAGGTACTTTAGTGCTCTTTCATTCCTGAATGGAATCATTGTATTTCGAGACCATTTGGGCATCGGTAAGTTGGATCGCAGTCCTCAGTCCTAAATTTTTCCATCATCTCCCTGTCCAATAGTAACCTTCATAAGTCTCTCTTCAGTGGTCAAATTTAGAGTATTTTGACTTCATTGCACTGTTAACTTGACAAGCTTCAAATGGGACCAGAATTTGATAATTCTAGGACCGTTCGATATGCCAAAAGCACGTTGGAACTCTTCGATCATCATTTTGCAATCTGGATTGTTAATCTTTCCAAATCGCGCGATCCAACGGAGACGCTCATAACTCCCTCGTTTGATGTCGAATTGGGTCAATTTTTTGTCAACTGAAAGTTACTTTAGTGTCCTTCCATTCCTGAATGGAATCGTCATATTTCGAGACCATTTGAGCATCGGTAAGTGGGATCGCGGTCTTTAGTCCTGAATTTTTCCTTCATCTCCTGGTCCAATAGTAACCTTCATAACTCTCTCTTCAGTGGTCAAATTTATTCTATTTTGAGCTCATTGCACTGTTATCCTGACGAGCTTCCAAATGGGACCAAAATTGGCTAATTCTAGGACCGTTCGATATCCCAAAAGCATGTTGAAACTCTTCGATCATCATTCGCAATTTGGATTGTAATCTTTCCAAATCGCGCGATCCAACGGAGACGCTCATAACTCCCTCATTTGATGTCGGATTGGGTTGATTTTTGGTCATTTGAAAGGTACTTTAGTGCTCTTTCATTCCTGAATGGAATCATCGTATTTCGTGACGATTTGGCATCGGTAAGTGGGATCGCAGTCGTCAATCCTGAAATTTTCCTTCATCTCCTGGTCCAATGGTAACCTTCATAACTCTCTCTTCAGTGGTCAAATTTAGAATATTTTGAGCTCATTCACTTTAACTTGACAAGCTTCCAAATGAGACCAGAATTGGCTAATTCTAGGACCGTTCGATATCCCAAAAGCACGTTGGAACTCTTCGATCATCATTTTGCAATACGGATTGTTAATCTTTCCAAATCGCGCGATCCAACAGAGACGCTCATAACTCCCTCGTTTTATGTCGGATTGGGTCGATTTTGGTCATCTGAAAGGTACTTTAGTGTTCTTCCATTCCTGAATGGAATCGTCGTATTTCGAGATAATTTGGACATCGGTAAGTGGGATCGCAGTCATCAGTCCTGAATTTTTCCTTCATCTCTTTTCCAATAGTTAACTTCATAACTCTCTCTTCAGTGGTCATATTTAGACTATTTTAAGCTCGTTGAACTATTAACTTGACAAGCTTCCAAATGGGACAAAAATTGGCTAAGTCTGGGACCGTTCGATATCCCAAAAGCATTGGAACTCTTCGATCATCATTTTACAATTTGGATTGTTAATCTTTCCAAATCGCGCGATCCAATAGTGACTCTCATAACTCCCTCGTTTGATGTCGGATTGGGTTGATTTTGGTCATCTGATAGGTACTCTAGTGCTCTTCCATTCCTGAATGGAATCGTCATATTTCGAGACCATTTGGGCATCGGTAAGTGAGATCGCAGTCGTTAGTCCTAAATTTTTCCTTCATCTCCTGGTCCAATATTAACCTTCATAACTCTCTCTTCAGTGATCAAATTTAGAATATTTTGAGCTCATTGCACTGATAATTGTCAATCTTCCAAATGGGACCAGAATTGGCTAATTCTGGGACCGTTCGATATCCCAAAAGCACGTTGGAACTCCTTATTCTTCATTTTACAATTTGGATTGTTAATCTATCCAAATCGCGTGATCCAAAGGAGACGCTCAAAACTCCCTCGTTTGATGTCGGATTGGGTCGATTTTTGGTCATCTGAAAGGTACTTTAGTGCTCTTCCATTCCTGAATGGAATCGTCATATTTGGAGACCATTTGGGCATCGGTAAGTGGGATCGCAGTCGTCAGTCCTAAATTTTTCCTTAATCTTCTGGTCCAATAGTAACCTTCTAACTCTCTCTTCAGTGGTCAAATTTTGTTTTATTTTGAGCTCATTGCACTGTTAACTTGACAAGCTTCCAAATGGAACCATAATTGGCTAATTCTAGGACCGTTCGATATCCCAAAAGCACGTTGGAACTCTTCGATCATCATTTTGTATTTTGAATTGTTAATCTTTCCAAATCGCGGGATCCAACGGAAACGTGCATACTCCTTCATTAGATGTCGGATTGGGTTGATTTTTGGTCATTAGAAAGGTACTTTAGTGCTCTTTCATTCCTGAATGGAATCATCGTATTTCGAGACCATTTGGGCATCGGTAAGTTGGATCGCAGTCCTCAGTCCTAAATTTTTCCATCATCTCCCTGTCCAATAGTAACCTTCATAAGTCTCTCTTCAGTGGTCAAATTTAGAGTATTTTGACTTCATTGCACTGTTAACTTGACAAGCTTTCAAATGGGACCAGAATTTGATAATTCTAGGACCGTTCGATATGCCAAAAGCACGTTGGAACTCTTCGATCATCATTTTGCAATCTGGATTGTTAATCTTTCCAAATCGCGCGATCCAACGGAGACGCTCATAACTCCCTCGTTTGATGTCGGATTGGGTCAATTTTTGGTCAACTGAAAGTTACTTTAGTGTCCTTCCATTCCTGAATGGAATCGTCATATTTCGAGACCATTTGAGCATCGGTAAGTGGGATCGCGGTCTTTAGTCCTGAATTTTTCCTTCATCTCCTGGTCCAATAGTAACCTTCATAACTCTCTCTTCAGTGGTCAAATTTATTCTATTTTGAGCTCATTGCACTGTTAACCTGACGAGCTTCCAAATGGGAACAAAATTGGCTAATTCTAGGACCGTTCGATATACCAAAAGCATGTTGAAACTCTTCGATCATGATTCGCAATTTGGATTGTTAATCTTTCCAAATCGCGTGATCCAACGGAGACGCTCATAACTCCCTCATTTGATGTCGGATTGGGTTGATTTTTGGTCATTTGAAAGGTACTTTAGTGCTCTTTCATTCCTGAATGGAATCATCGTATTTCGTGACGATTTGGCCATCGGTAAGTGGGATCGCAGTCGTCAATCCTGAAATTTTCCTTCATCTCCTGGTCCAATGGTAACCTTCATAACTCTCTCTTCAGTGGTCAAATTTAGAATATTTTGAGCTCATTACACTTTAACTTGACAAGCTTCCAAATGAGACCAGAATTGGCTAATTCTAGGACCGTTCGATATCCCAAAAGCACGTTGGAACTCTTCGATCATCATTTTGCAATACGGATTGTTAATCTTTCCAAATCGCGCGATCCAACAGAGACGCTCATAACTCCCTCGTTTTATGTCGGATTGGGTCGATTTTGGTCATCTGAAAGGTACTTTAGTGTTCTTCCATTCCTGAATGGAATCATCGTATTTCGAGATAATTTGGACATCGGTAAGTGGGATCGCAGTCATCAGTCCTGAATTTTCCTTCATCTCTTTTCCAATAGTTAACTTCATAACTCTCTCTTCAGTGGTCATATTTAGACTATTTTAAGCTCGTTGAACTATTAACTTGACAAGCTTCCAAATGGGACAAAAATTGGCTAAGTCTGGGACTGTTCGATATCCCAAAAGCATTGGAACTCTTCGATCGTCATTTTACAATTTGGATTGTTAATCTTTCCAAATCGCGCGATCCAATAGTGACTCTCATAACTCCCTCGTTTGATGTCGGATTGGGTTGATTTTGGTCATCTGATAGGTACTCTAGTGCTCTTCCATTCCTGAATGGAATCGTCATATTTCGAGACCATTTGGGCATCGGTAAGTGAGATCGCAGTCGTTAGTCCTAAATTTTTCCTTCATCTCCTGGTCCAATATTAACCTTCATAACTCTCTCTTCAGTGATCAAATTTAGAATATTTTGAGCTCATTGCACTGATAATTGTCAATCTTCCAAATGGGACCAGAATTGGCTAATTCTGGGACCGTTCGATATCCCAAAAGCACGTTGGAACTCCTTAATCTTCATTTTACAATTTGGATTGTTAATCTATCCAAATCGCGTGATCCAAAGGAGACGCTCAAAACTCCCTCGTTTGATGTCGGATTGGGTCGATTTTTGGTCATCTGAAAGGTACTTTAGTGCTCTTCCATTCCTGAATGGAATCGTCATATTTGGAGACCATTTGGGCATCGGTAAGTGGGATCGCAGTCGTCAGTCCTAAATTTTTTCTTAATCTTCTGGTCCAATAGTAACCTTCTAACTCTCTCTTCAGTGGTCAAATTTTGGTTTATTTTGAGCTCATTGCACTGTTAACTTGACAAGCTTCCAAATGGAACCATAATTGGCTAATTCTAGGACCGTTCGATATCCCAAAAGCACGTTGGAACTCTTCGATCATCATTTTGTAATTTGGATTGTTAATCTTTCCAAATCGCGGGATCCAACGGAAACGTGCATACTCCTTCATTAGATGTCGGATTGGGTTGATTTTTGGTCATTAGAAAGGTACTTTAGTGCTCTTTCATTCCTGAATGGAATCATCGTATTTCGAGACCATTTGGGCATCGGTAAGTTGGATCGCAGTCCTCAGTCCTAAATTTTTCCATCATCTCCATGTCCAATAGTAACCTTCATAAGTCTCTCTTCAGTGGTCAAATTTAGAGTATTTTGACTTCATTACACTGTTAACTTGACAAGCTTCCAAATGGGACCAGAATTTGATATTTCTAGGACCGTTCGATATGCCAAAAGCACGTTGGAACTCTTCGATCATCATTTTGCAATCTGGATTGTTAATCTTTCCAAATCGGGCGATCCAACGGAGACGCTCATAACTCCCTCATTTGATGTTGGATTGGGTCAATTTTTTGTCAACTGAAAGTTACTTTAGTGTCCTTCCATTCCTGAATGGAATCGTCATATTTCGAGACCATTTGAGCATCGGTAAGTGGGATCGCGGTCTTTAGTCCAGAATTTTTCCTTCATCTCCTGGTCCAATAGTAACCTTCATAACTCTCTCTTCAGTGGTCAAATTTATTCTATTTTGAGCTCATTGCACTGTTAACCTGACGAGCTTCCAAATGGGACCAAAATTGGCTAATTCTAGGACCGTTCGATATCCCAAAAGCATGTTGAAACTCTTCGATCATCATTCGCAATTTGGATTGTAATCTTTCCAAATACGCGATCCAACGGAGACACTCATAACTCCCTCATTTGATGTCGGATTGGGTTGATTTTTGGTCATTAAAAGGTACTTTAGTGCTCTTTCATTCCTGAATGGAATCATCATATTTCGTGACGATTTGGGCATCGGTAAGTGGGATCGCATTCGTCAATCCTGAAATTTTCCTTCATCTCCTGGTCCAATGGTAACCTTCATAACTCTCTCTTCAGTGGTCAAATTTAGAATATTTTGAGCTCATTACACTATTAACTTGACAAGCTTCCAAATGAGACCAGAATTGGCTAATTCTAGGACCGTTCGATATCCCAAAAGCACGTTGGAACTCTTCGATCATCATTTTGCAATACGGATTGTTAATCTTTCCAAATCGGCGATCCAACAGAGACGCTCATAACTCCCTCGTTTGATGTCGGATTGGGTCGATTTTGGTCATCTGAAAGGTACTTTAGTGTTCTTCCATTCCTGAATGGAATCGTCGTATTTCGAGATAATTTGGACATCGGTAAGTGGGATCGCAGTCTTCAGTCCTGAATTTTTCCTTCATCTCTTTTCCAACAGTTAACTTCATAACTCTCTCTTCAGTGGTCATATTTAGACTATTTTAAGCTCGTTGAACTATTAACTTGACAAGCTTCCAAATGGGACAAAAATTGGCTAATTCTGGGACCGTTCGATATCCCAAAAGCATGTTGGAACTCCTTGATCTTCATTTTACAATTTGGATTGTTAATCTATCCAAATCGCATGATCCAATGGAGACGCTCAAAACTCCCTCGTTTGATGTCGGATTGGGTCGATTTTTGGTTATCTGAAAGGTACTTTAGTGCTCTTCCATTCCTGAATGGAATCGTCATATTTGGAGACCATTTGGGCATCGGTAAGTGGGATCGCAGTCGTCAGTCCTAAATTTTTCCTTAATCTTTTGGTCCAATAGTAACCTTCTAACTCTCTCTTCAGTGATCAAATTTTTTTTTTATTTTAAGCTCATTATGCTGCTAACTTGACAAGCTTCCAAATGGAACCATAATTGGCTAATTCTAGGACCCTTCGATATCCCAAAAGCACGTTGGAACTCTTCGATCATCATTTTGTAATTTGGATTGTTAATCTTTCCAAATCGCGGGATCCAACGGAAACGTGCATACTCCTTCATTAGATGTCGGATTGGGTTGATTTTTGGTCATTAGAAAGTTACTTTAGTGCTCTTTCATTCCTAAATGGAATCATTGTATTTCGAGACCATTTGGGCATCGGTAAGTTGGATCGCCGTCCTCAGTCCTAAATTTTTCCATCATCTCCCTGTCCAATAGTAACCTTCATAAGTCTCTCTTCAGTGGTCAAATTTAGAGTGTATTTTGACTTCATTGCACTGTTAACTTGACAAGCTTCCAAATGGGACCAGAATTTGATAATTCTAGGACCGTTCGATATGCCAAAAGCACGTTGGAACTCTTCGATCATCATTTTGCAATCTGGATTGTTAATCTTTCCAAATCGGGTGATCCAACGGAGACGCTCATAACTCCCTCATTTGATGTCGGATTGGGTCAATTTTTGTCAACTGAAAGTTACTTTAGTGTCCTTCCATTCCTGAATGGAATCGTCATATTTCGAGACCATTTGAGCATCGGTAAGTGGGATCGCAGTCTTTAGTCCTGAATTTTTCCTTCATCTCCTGGTCCAATAGTAACCTTCATAACTCTCTCTTCAGTGGTCAAATTTATTCTATTTTGAGCTCATTGCACTGTTAAACCTGAGATCTTCCAAATGGGACCAAAATTGGCTAATTCTAGGACCGTTCAATATCCCAAAAGCATGTTGAAACTCTTCGATCATCATTCGCAATTTGGATTAGTAATCTTTCCAAATTACACGATCCAACGGAGACACTCATAACTCCCTCATTTGATGTCGGATTGGGTTGATTTTTGGTCATTTAAAAGGTACTTTAGTGCTCTTTCATTCCTGAATTGAATCATCGTATTTCGTGACGATTTGGGCATCGGTAAGTGGGATCGCAGTCGTCAATCCTGAAATTTTCCTTCATCTCCTGGTCCAATGGTAACCTTCATAACTCTCTCTTCAGTGGTCAAATTTAGAATATTTTGAGCTCATTACACTGTTAACTTGACAAGCTTCCAAATGAGACCAGAATTGGCTAATTCTAGGACCGTTCGATATCCCAAAAGCACGTTGGAACTCTTCGATCATCATTTTGCAATACGGATTGTTAATCTTTCCAAATCGCGCGATCCAACAGAGACGCTCATAACTCCCTCGTTTTATGTCGGATTGGGTCGATTTTTGGTCATCTGAAAGGTACTTTAGTGTTCTTCCATTCCTGAATGGATCATCGTATTTCGAGATAATTTGGACATCGGTAAGTGGGATCGCAGTCTTCAGTCCTGAATTTTTCCTTCATCTCTTTCCAATAGTTAACTTCATAACTCTCTCTTCAGTGGTCATATTTAGACTATTTTAAGCTCGTTGAACTATTAACTTGACAAGCTTCCAAATGGGACAAAATTGGCTAATTCTGGGACCGTTCGATATCCCAAAAGCATTGGAACTCTTCGATCATCATTTTACAATTTGGATTGTTAATCTTTCCAAATCGCGCGATCCAATAGTGACTCTCATAACTCCCTCGTTTGATGTCGGATTGGGTTGATTTTGGTCATCTGATAGGTACTCTAGTGCTCTTCCATTCCTGAATGGAATCGTCATATTTCGAGACCATTTGGGCATCGGTAAGTGAGATCGCAGTCGTTAGTCCTAAATTTTTCCTTCATCTCCTGGTCCAATATTAACCTTCATAACTCTCTCTTCAGTGGTCATATTTAGACTATTTTAAGCTCGTTGAACTATTAACTTGTCAAGCTTCCAAATGGGACCAAAATTGGCTAATTCTGGGACCGTTCGATATCCCAAAAGCAATTGGAACTCTTCGATCATCATTTTACAATTTGGATTGTTAATCTTTCCAAATCGCGCGATCCAATAGTGACTCTCATAACTCCCTCGTTTGATGTCGGATTGGGTTGATTTTGGTCATCTGAAGGTACTTAGTGCTCTTCCATTCCTGAATGGAATCGTCATATTTGAGACCATTTGGGCATCGGTAAGTGGGATCGCAGTCGTTAGTCCTAAATTTTTCCTTCATCTTCTGGTCCAATAGTAACCTTCTAACTCTCTCTTCAGTGGTCAAATTTTGTTTTATTTTGAGCTCATTGCACTGTTAACTTGACAAGCTTCCAAATGGAACCATAATTGGCTAATTCTAGGACCGTTCGATATCCCAAAAGCACGTTGGAACTCTTCGATCATCATTTTGTAATTTGGATTGTTAATCTTTCCAAATCGCGGGATCCAACGGAAACATGCATACCCCTTCATTAGATGTCGGATTGGGTTGATTTTTGGTCATTAGAAAGGTACTTTAGTGCTCTTTCATTCCTGAATGGAATCATTGTATTTCGAGACCATTTGGGCATCGGTAAGTTGGATCGCAGTCCTCAGTCCTAAATTTTTCCATCATCTCCCTGTCCAATAGTAACCTTCATAAGTCTCTCTTCAGTGGTCAAATTTAGAGTATTTTGACTTCATTGCACTGTTAACTTGACAAGCTTTCAAATGGGACCAGAATTTGATAATTCTAGGACCGTTCGATATGCCAAAAGCACGTTGGAACTCTTCGATCATCATTTTGCAATCTGGATTGTTAATCTTTCCAAATCGCGCGATCCAACGGGACGCTCATAACTCCCTCGTTTGATGTCGAATTGGGTCAATTTTTTGTCAACTGAAAGTTACTTTAGTGTCCTTCCATTCCTGAATGGAATCGTCATATTTCGAGACCATTTGAGCATCGGTAAGTGGGATCGCGGTCTTTAGTCCTGAATTTTTCCTTCATCTCCTGGTCCAAAAGTAACCTTCATAACTCTCTCTTCAGTGGTCAAATTTATTCTATTTTGAGCTCATTGCACTGTTATCCTGACGAGCTTCCAAATGGGACCAAAATTGGCTAATTCTAGGACCGTTCGATATCCCAAAAGCATGTTGAAACTCTTCGATCATCATTCGCATTTGGATTGTAATCTTTCCAAATTACGCGATCCAACGGAGACGCTCATAACTCCCTCATTTGATGTCGGATTGGGTTGATTTTTGGTCATTTGAAAGGTACTTTAGTGCTCTTTCATTCCTGAATGGAATCATCGTATTTCGTGACGATTTGGCCATCGGTAAGTGGGATCGCAGTCGTCAATCCTGAAATTTTCCTTCATCTCCTGGTCCAATGGTAACCTTCATAACTCTCTCTTCAGTGGTCAAATTTAGAATATTTTGAGCTCATTACACTGTTAACTTGACAAGCTTCCAAATGAGACCAGAATTGGCTAATTCTAGGACCGTTCGATATCCCAAAAGCACGTTGGAACTCTTCGATCATCATTTTGCAATACGGATTGTTAATCTTTCCAAATCGCGCGATCCAACAGAGACGCTCATAACTCCCTCGTTTTATGTCGGATTGGGTCGATTTTTGGTCATCTGAAAGGTGCTTTAGTGTTCTTCCATTCCTGAATGGAATCATTGTATTTCGAGATAATTTGGACATCGGTAAGTGGGATCGCAGTCATCAGTCCTGAATTTTTCCTTCATCACTTTTCCAATAGTTAACTTCATAACTCTCTCTTCAGTGGTCATATTTAGACTATTTTAAGCTCGTTGAACTATTAACTTGACAAGCTTCCAAATGGGACAAAAATTGGCTAATTCTGGGACCGTTCGATATCCCAAAAGCATATTGGAACTCTTCGATCATCATTTTACAATTTGGATTGTTAATCTTTCCAAATCGCGCGATCCAATAGTGACTCTCATAACTCCCTCGTTTGATGTCGGATTGGGTTGATTTTGGTCATCTGATAGGTACTCTAGTGCTCTTCCATTCCTGAATGGAATCGTCATATTTCGAGACCATTTGGGCATCGGTAAGTGAGATCGCAGTCGTTAGTCCTAAATTTTTCCTTCATCTCCTGGTCCAATATTAACCTTCATAACTCTCTCTTCAGTGGTCATATTTAGACTATTTTAAGCTCGTTGAACTATTAACTTGACAAGCTTCCAAATGGGACGAAAATTGGCTAATTCTGGGACCGTTCGATATCCCAAAAGCATATTGGAACTCTTCGATCATCATTTTACAATTTGGATTGTTAATCTTTCCAAATCGCGCGATCCAATAGTGACTCTCATAACTCCCTCGTTTGATGTCGGATTGGGTTGATTTTGGTCATCTAATCGGTACTCTAGTGCTCTTCCATTCCTGAATGGAATCGTCATATTTTGATACCATTTGGGCATCGGTAAGTGAGATCGCAGTCGTTAGTCCTAAATTTTTCCTTCATCTCCTGGTCCAATATTAACCTTCATAACTCTCTCTTCAGTGATCAAATTTAGAATATTTTGAGCTCATTGCACTGATAATTGTCAATCTTCCAAATGGGACCAGAATTGGCTAATTCTTGGACCGTTCGATATCCCAAAAGCACGTTGGAACTCCTTAATCTTCATTTTACAATTTGGATTGTTAATCTATCCAAATCGCGTGATCCAAAGGAGACGCTCAAAACTCCCTCGTTTGATGTCGGATTGGGTCGATTTTTGGTCATCTGAAAGGTACTTTAGTGCTCTTCCATTCCTGAATGGAATCGTCATATTTGGAGACCATTTGGGCATCGGTAAGTGGGATCGCAGTCGTCAGTCCTAAATTTTTCCTTAATCTTCTGGTCCAATAGTAACCTTCTAACTCTCTCTTCAGTGGTCAAATTTTGTTTTATTTTGAGCTCATTGCACTGTTAACTTGACAAGCTTCCAAATGGAACCATAATTGGCTAATTCTAGGACCGTTCGATATCCCAAAAGCACGTTGGAACTCTTCGATCATCATTTTGTATTTTGAATTGTTAATCTTTCCAAATCGCGGGATCCAACGGAAACGTGCATCCTTCATTAGATGTCGGATTGGGTTGATTTTTGGTCATTAGAAAGGTACTTTAGTGCTCTTTCATTCCTGAATGGAATCATCGTATTTCGAGACCATTTGGGCATCGGTAAGTTGGATCGCAGTCCTCAGTCCTAAATTTTTCCATCATCTCCATGTCAATAGTAACCTTCATAAGTCTCTCTTCAGTGGTCAAATTTAGAGTATTTTGACTTCATTGCACTGTTAACTTGACAAGCTTCCAAATGGGACCAGAATTTGATAATTCTAGGACCGTTCGATATGCCAAAAGGACTCTTCGATCATCATTTTGCAATCTGGATTGTTAATCTTTCCAAATCGGGTGATCCAACGGAGACGCTCATAACTCCCTCATTTGATGTCAGATTGGGTCAATTTTTTGTCAACTGAAAGTTACTTTAGTGTCCTTCCATTCCTGAATGGAATCGTCATATTTCGACACCATTTGAGCATCGGCAAGTGGGATCGCGGTCTTTAGTCCTGAATTTTTCCTTCATCTCCTAGTCCAATAGTAACCTTCATAACTCTCTCTTCAGTGGTCAAATTTATTCTATTTTGAGCTCATTGCACTGTTAACCTGACGATCTTCCAAATGGGACCAAAATTGGCTAATTCTAGGACCGTTCGATATCCCAAAAGCATGTTGAAACTCTTCGATCATCATTCGCAATTTGGATTAGTAATCTTTCCAAATTACACGATCCAACGGAGACGCTCATAACTCCCTCATTTGATGTCGGATTGGGTTGATTTTTGGTCATTTAAAAGGTACTTTAGTGCTCTTTCATTCCTGAATGGAATCATCGTATTTCGTGACGATTTGGGCATCGGTAAGTGGGATCGCAGTCGTCAATCCTGAAATTTTCCTTCAACTCCTGGTCCAATGGTAACCTTCATAACTCTCTCTTCAGTGGTCAAATTTAGAATATTTTGAGCTCATTACACTGTTAACTTGACAAGCTTCCAAATGAGACCAGAATTGGCTAATTCTAGGACCGTTCGATATCCCAAAAGCACGTTGGAACTCTTCGATCATCATTTTGCAATACGGATTGTTAATCTTTCCAAATCGCGCTATCCAATGGAGACGCTCAAAACTCCCTCGTTTGATGTCGGATTGGGTCGATTTTTGGTCATCTGAAAGGTACTTTAGTGCTCTTCCATTCCTGAATGGAATCGTCATATTTGGAGACCATTTGGGCATCGGTAAGTGGGATCGCTGTCGTCAGTCCTAAATTTTTCCTTAATCTTCTGGTCCAATAGTAACCTTCTAACTTCTCATCAGTGGTCAAATTTTGTTTTATTTTAAGCTCATTGTGCTGTTAACTTGACAAGCTTCCAAATGG
Organism: Magnolia officinalis; assembly: GCA_021015155.1. Lineage (NCBI taxonomy): Eukaryota > Viridiplantae > Streptophyta > Magnoliopsida > Magnoliales > Magnoliaceae > Magnolia > Magnolia officinalis. The sequence goes on along the minus strand of JAJHSJ010000005.1, from coordinate 50,505,033 downwards.
AACCATAATTGGCTAATTCTAGGACCATTCGATATCCCAAAAGCACGTTGGAACTCTTCGATCATCATTTTGTAATTTGGATTGTTAATCTTTCCAAATCGGGTGATCCAACGGAGACGCTCATAACTCCCTCATTTGATGTCGGATTGGGTCAATTTTTTGTCAACTGAAAGTTACTTTAGTGTCCTTCCATTCCTGAATGGAATCGTCATATTTCGAGACCATTTGAGCATCGGTAAGTGGGATCGCGGTCTTTAGTCCTGAATTTTTCCTTCATCTCCTGGTCCAATAGTAACCTTCATAACTCTCTCTTCAGTTGTCAAATTTATTCTATTTTGAGCTCATTGCATTGTTAACCTGACGATCTTCCAAATGGGACCAAAATTGGCTAATTCCAGGACCGTTCAATATCCCAAAAGCATGTTGAAACTCTTCGATCATCATTCGCAATTTGGATTAGTAATCTTTCCAAATTACACGATCCAAAGGAAACACTCATAACTCCCTCATTTGATGTCGGATTGGGTTGATTTTTGGTCATTTAAAAGGTACTTTAGTGCTCTTTCATTCCTGAATTGAATCATCGTATTTCGTGACGATTTGGGCATCGGTAAGTGGGATCGCAGTCGTCAATCCTGAAATTTTCCTTCATCTCCTGGTCCAATGGTAACCTTCATAACTCTCTCTTCAGTGGTCAAATTTAGAATATTTTGAGCTCATTACACTGTTAACTTGACAAGCTTCCAAATGAGACCAGAATTGGCTAATTTTAGGACCGTTCGATATCCCAAAAGCACGTTGGAACTCTTAGATCATCATTTTGCAATACGGATTGTTAATCTTTCCAAATCGCGCTATCCAACAGAGATGCTCATAACTCCCTCGTTTTATGTCGGATTGGGTCGATTTTTGGTCATCTGAAAGGTACTTTAGTGTTCTTCCATTCCTGAATGGAGTCATCGTATTTCGAGATAATTTGGAAATCGGTAAGTGGGATCGCAGTCTTCAGTCCTGAATTTTTCCTTCATCTCTTTTCCAATAGTTAACTTCATAACTCTCTCTTCAGTGGTCATATTTAGACTATTTTAAGCTCGTTGAACTATTAACTTGACAAGCTTCCAAATGGGACAAAAATTGGCTAAGTCTGGGACCGTTCGATATCCCAAAAGCATTGGAACTCTTCGATCATCATTTTACAATTTGGATTGTTAATCTTTCCAAATCGCGCGATCCAATAGTGACTCTCATAACTCCCTCGTTTGATGTCGGATTGGGTTGATTTTGGTCATCTGATAGGTACTCTAGTGCTCTTCCATTCCTGAATGGAATCGTCATATTTCGAGACCATTTGGGCATCGGTAAGTGAGATCGCAGTCGTTAGTCCTAAATTTTTCCTTCATCTCCTGGTCCAATATTAACCTTCATAACTCTCTCTTCAGTGGTCATATTTAGACTATTTTAAGCTCGTTGAACTATTAACTTGTCAAGCTTCCAAATGGGGCGAAAATTGGCTAATTCTGGGACCGTTCGATATCCCAAAAGCATATTGGAACTCTTCGACCATCATTTTACAATTTGGATTGTTAATCTTTCCAAATCGCGCGATCCAATAGTGACTCTCATAACTCCCTCGTTTGATGTCGGATTGGGTTGATTTTGGTCATCTGATAGGTACTCTAGTGCTCTTCCATTCCTGAATGGAATCGTCCTATTTTGAGACCATTTGAGCATCGGTAAGTGGGATCGTGGTCTTTAGTCCTGAATTTTTCCTTCATCTTCTGGTCCAATAGTAACCTTCTAACTCTCTCTTCAGTGGTCAAATTTTGTTTTATTTTGAGCTCATTGCACTGTTAACATAACAAGCTTCCAAATGGAACTATAATTGGCTAATTCTAGGACCGTTCGATATCCCAAAAGCACGTTGGAACTCTTCGATCATCACTTTGTAATTTGGATTGTTAATCTTTCCAAATCGCGGGATCCAACGGAAACATGCATACTCCTTCATTAGATGTCGGATTGGGTTGATTTTTGGTCATTAGAAATGTACTTTAGTGCTCTTTCATTCCTGAATGGAATCATTGTAATTCGAGACCATTTGGGCATCAGTAAGTTGGATCGCAGTCCTCAGTCCTAAATTTTTCCATCATCTCCCTGTCCAATAGTAACCTTCATAAGTCTCTCTTCAGTGGTCAAATTTAGAGTATTTTGACTTCATTGCACTGTTAACTTGACAAGCTTTCAAATGGGACCAGAATTTGATAATTCTAGGACCGTTCGATATGCCAAAAGACGTTGGAACTCTTCGATCATCATTTTGCAATCTGGATTGTTAATCTTTCCAAATCGCGCGATCCAACGGAGACGCTCATAACTCCCTCGTTTGATGTCGAATTGGGTCAATTTTTGTCAACTGAAAGTTACTTTAGTGTCCTTCCATTCCTGAATGGAATCGTCATATTTCGAGACCATTTGAGCATCGGTAAGTGGGATCGCGGTCTTTAGTCCTGAATTTTTCCTTCATCTCCTAGTCCAATAGTAACCTTCATAACTCTCTCTTCAGTGGTCAAATTTATTCTATTTTGAGCTCATTGCACTGTTATCCTGACGAGCTTCCAAATGGGACCAAAATTGGCTAATTCTAGGACCGTTCGATATCCCAAAAGCATGTTGAAACTCTTCGATCATCATTCGCATTTGGATTAGTAATCTTTCCAAATTACGCGATCCAACGGAGACGCTCATAACTCCCTCATTTGATGTCGGATTGGGTTGATTTTTGGTCATTTGAAAGGTACTTTAGTGCTCTTTCATTCCTGAATGGAATCATCGTATTTCGTGACGATTTGGCCATCGGTAAGTGGGATCGCAGTCGTCAATCCTGAAATTTTCCTTCATCTCCTGGTCCAATGGTAACCTTCATAACTCTCTCTTCAGTGGTCAAATTTAGAATATTTTGAGCTCATTACACTGTGAACTTGACAAGCTTCCAAATGAGACCAGAATTGGCTAATTCTAGGACCGTTCGATATCCCAAAAGCACGTTGGAACTCTTCGATCATCATTTTGCAATACGGATTGTTAATCTTTCCAAATCGCGCGATCCAACAGAGACGCTCATAACTCCCTCGTTTTATGTCGAATTGGGTCGATTTCTGGTCATCTGAAAGGTGCTTTAGTGTTCTTCCATTCCTGAATGGAGTCATCGTATTTCGAGATAATTTGGACATCGGTAACTGGGATCGCAGTCATCAGTCCTGAATTTTTCCTTCATCACTTTTCCAATAGTTAACTTCATAACTCTCTCTTCAGTGGTCATATTTAGACTATTTTAAGCTCGTTGAACTATTAACTTGACAAGCTTCCAAATGGGACAAAAATTGGCAATGTCTGGGACTGTTCGATATCCGAAAAGCATTGGAACTCTGCGATCGTCATTTTACAATTTGGATTGTTAATCTTTCCAAATCGCGCGATCCAATAGTGACTCTCATAACTCCCTCGTTTGATGTCGGATTGGGTTGATTTTGGTCATCTGATAGGTACTCTAGTGCTCTTCCATTCCTGAATGGAATCGTCATATTTCGAGACCATTTGGGCATCGGTAAGTGAGATCGCAGTCGTTAGTCCTAAATTTTTCCTTCATCTCCTGCTCCAATATTAACCTGCATAACTCTCTCTTCAGTGGTCATATTTAGACTATTTTAAGCTCGTTGAACTATTAACTTGACAAGCTTCCAAATGGGATGAAAATTGGCTAATTCTGGGACCGTTCGATATCCCAAAAGCATATTGGAACTCTTCGATCATCATTTTACAATTTGGATTGTTAATCTTTCCAAATCGCGCGATTCAATAGTGACTCTCATTACTCCCTCGTTTGATGTCGGATTGGGTCGATTTTTGGTCATCTGAAAGGTACTTTAGTGCTCTTCCATTCCTGAATGGAATCGTCATATTTGGAGACCATTTGGGCATCGGTAAGTGGGATCGCAGTCGTCAGTCCTAAATTTTTCCTTAATCTTCTGGTCCAATAGTAACCTTCTAACTCTCTCTTCAGTGGTCAAATTTTGTTGTATTTTGAGCTCATTGCACTGTTAACTTGACAAGCTTCCAAATGGAACCATAATTGGCTAATTCTAGGACCGTTCGATATCCCAAAAGCACGTTGGAACTCTTCGATCATCATTTTGTATTTTGAATTGTTAATCTTTCCAAATCGGGATCCAACGGAAACGTGCATACTCCTTCATTAGATGTCGGATTGGGTTGATTTTTGGTCATTAGAAAGGTACTTTAGTGCTCTTTCATTCCTGAATGGAATCATCGTATTTCGAGACCATTTGGGCATCGGTAAGTTGGATCGCAGTCCTCAGTCCTAAATTTTTCCATCATCTCCATGTCGAATAGTAACCTTCATAAGTCTCTCTTCAGTGGTCAAATTTAGAGTATTTTGACTTCATTGCACTGTTAACTTGACAAGCTTCCAAATGGGACCAGAATTTGATAATTCTAGGACCGTTCGATATGCCAAAAGGACGTTGGAACTCTTCGATCATCATTTTGCAATCTGGATTGTTAATCTTTCCAAATCGGGCGATCCAACGGAGACGCTCATAACTCCCTCATTTGATGTCGGATTGGGTCAATTTTTTGTCAACTGAAAGTTACTTTAGTGTCCTTCCATTGCTGAATGAAATCGTCATATTTCGACACCATTTGAGCATCGGTAAGTGGGATCGCGGTCTTTAGTCCTAAATTTTTCCTTCATCTCCTGGTTCAATAGTAACCTTCATAACTCTCTCTTTAGTAAATTTATTCTATTTTGAGCTCATTGCACTGTTAACCTGACGAGCTTCCAAATGGGACCAAAATTGGCTAATTCTAGGACCGTTCGATATCCCAAAAGCATGTTGAAACTCTTCGATCATCATTCGCAATTTGGATTGTTAATCTTTCCAAATCGCGTGATCCAACGGAGACGCTCATAACGCCCTCATTTTGATGTCGGATTGGGTTGATTTTTGGTCATTTGAAAGGTACTTTAGTGCTCTTTCATTCCTGAATGGAATCATCGTATTTCGTGACGATTTGGTCATCGGTAAGTGGGATCGCAGTCGTCAATCCTGAAATTTTCCTTCATCTCCTGGTCCAATGGTAACCTTCATAACTCTCTCTTCAGTGGTCAAATTTAGAATATTTTGAGCTCATTACACTGTTAACTTGACAAGCTTCCAAATGAGACCAGAATTGGCTAATTCTAGGACCGTTCGATATCCAAAAAGCACGTTGGAACTCTTCGATCATCATTTTGCAATACGGATTGTTAATCTTTCCAAATCGCGCGATCCAACAGAGACGCTCATAACTCCCTCGTTTGATGTCGAATTGGGTCGATTTTTGGTCATCTGAAAGGTGCTTTAGTGTTCTTCCATTCCTGAATGGAATCGTCGTATTTCGAGATAATTTGGACATCGGTAAGTGGGATCGCAGTCTTCAGTCCTGAATTTTTCCTTCATCTCTTTTCCAATAGTTAACTTCATAACTCTCTCTTCAGTGGTCATATTTAGACTATTTTAAGCTCGTTGAACTATTAACTTGACAAGCTTCCAAATGGGACAAAAATTGGCTAATTCTGGGACCGTTCGATATCCCAAAAGCATGTTGGAACTCCTTGATCTTCATTTTACAATTTGGATTGTTAATCTATCCAAATCGCATGATCCAATGGAGACGCTCAAAACTCCCTCGTTTGATGTCGGATTGGGTCGATTTTTGGTCATCTGAAAGGTACTTTAGTGCTCTTCCATTCCTGAATGGAATCGTCATATTTGGAGACCATTTGGGCATCGGTAAGTGGGATCGCTGTCGTCAGTCCTAAATTTTTCCTTAATCTTCTGGTCCAATAGTAACCTTCTAACTCTCTCTTCAGTGATCAAATTTTGTTTTATTTTAAGCTCATTGTGCTGTTAACTTGACAAGCTTCCAAATGGAACCATAATTGGCTAATTCTAGGACCACTCGATATCCCAAAAGCACGTTAGAACTCTTCGATCATCATTTTGTAATTTGGATTGTTAATCTTTCCAAATCGCGGGATCCAACGGAAACGTGCATACTCCTTCATTAGATGTCAGATTGGGTTGATTTTTGGTCATTTGAAAGGTACTTTAGTGCTGTTTCATTCTTGAATGGAATCATTGTATTTCGAGACCATTTGGGCATCGGCAAGTTGGATCGCAGTCCTCAGTCCTGAATTTTTCCATCATCTCCCTGTCCAATAGTAACCTTCATAAGTCTCTCTTCAGTGGTCAAATTTAGAGTATTTTGACTTCATTGCACTGTTAACTTGACAACCTTCCAAATGGGACCAGAATTTGATAATTCTAGGACCGTTCGATATGCCAAAAGGACGTTGGAACTCTTCAATCATCATTTTGCAATCTGGATTGTTAATCTTTCCAAATCGGGCGATCCAACGGAGACGCTCATAACTCCCTCGTTTGATGTCGGATTGGGTCAATTTTTTGTCAACTGAAAGTTACTTTAGTGTCCTTCCATTCCTGAACGGAATCGTCATATTTCGACACCATTTGAGCATCGGTAAGTGGGATCGTGGTCTTTAGTCCTGAATTTTTCCTTCATCTCCTGGTCCAATAGTAACCTTCATAACTCTCTCTTCAGTGGTCAAATTTATTCTATTTTGAGCTCATTGCACTGTTAACCTGACGATCTTCCAAATGGGACCAAAATTGGCTAATTCTAGGACCGTTCAATATCCCAAAAGCATGTTGAAACTCTTCGATCATCATTCGCAATTTGTATTAGTAATCTTTTCAAATTAGGCGATCCAACGGAGACACTCATAACTCCCTCATTTGATGTCGGATTGGGTTGATTTTTGGTCATTTAAAAGGTACTTTAGTGCTCTTTCATTCCTGAATTGAATCAACGTATTTCGCGACGATTTGGGCATCGGTAAGTGGGATCGCAGTCGTCAATCCTGAAATTTTCCTTCATCTCCTGGTCCAATGGTAACCTTCATAACTCTCTCTTCAGTGGTCAAATTTAGAATATTTTGAGCTCATTACACTGTTAACTTGACAAGCTTCCAAATGAGACCAGAATTGGCTAATTCTAGGACCGTTCGATATCCCAAAAGCACGTTGGAACTCTTATATCATCATTTTGCAATACGGATTGTTAATCTTTCCAAATCGCGCTATCCAACAGAGATGCTCATAACTCCCTCGTTTTATGTCGGATTGGGTCGATTTTTGGTCATCTGAAAGGTACTTTATGTTCTTCCATTCCTGAATGGAGTCATCGTATTTCGAGATAATTTGGACATCGGTAAGTGGGATCGCAGTCTTCAGTCCTGAATTTTTCCTTCATCTCTTTTCCAACAGTTAACTTCATAACTCTCTCTTCAGTGGTCATATTTAGACTATTTTAAGCTCGTTGAACAATTAACTTGACAAGCTTCCAAATGGGATGAAAATTGGCTAATTCTGGGACCGTTCGATATCCCAAAAGCATATTGGAACTCTTCGACCATCATTTTACAATTTGGATTGTTAATCTTTCCAAATCGCGCGATCCAATAGTGACTCTTATAACTCCCTCGTTTGATGTCGGATTGGGTTGATTTTGGTCATCTGATAGGTACTCTAGTGCTCTTCCATTCCTGAATGGAATCGTCATATTTTGAGACCATTTGAGCATCGGTAAGTGAGATCGCAGTCGTTAGTCCTAAATTTTTCCTTCATCTCCTGGTCCAATATTAACCTTCATAACTCTCTCTTCAGTGATCAAATTTAGAATATTTTGAGCTCATTGCACTGATAATTGTCAATCTTCCAAATGGGACCAGAATTGGCTAATTCTGGGACCGTTCGATATCCCAAAAGCACGTTGGAACTCCTCATCTTCATTTTACAATTTGGATTGTTAATCTATCCAAATCGCGTGATCCAAAGGAGACGCTCAAAACTCCCTCGTTTGATGTCGGATTGGGTCGATTTTTGGTCATCTGAAAGGTAATTTAGTGCTCCTCCATTCCTGAATGGAATCTTCATATTTGGAGACCATTTGGGCATCGGTAAGTGGGATTGCAGTCGTCAGTCCTAAATTTTTCCTTAATCTTCTGGTCCAATAGTAACCTTCTAACTCTCTCTTCAGTGGTCAAATTTTGTTTTATTTTGAGCTCATTGCACTGTTAACATGACAAGATTCCAAATGGAACCATAATTGGCTAATTCTAGGACCGTTAGATATCCCAAAAGCACGTTGGAACTCTTCGATCATCACTTTGTAATTTGGATTGTTAATCTTTCCAAATCGCGGGATCCAACGGAAACGTGCATACTCCTTCATTAGATGTTGGATTGGGTTGATTTTTGGTCATTAGAAAGGTACTTTAGTGCTCTTTCATTCCTGAATGGAATCATTGTAATTCGAGACCATTTGGGCATCGGTAAGTTGGATCGCAGTCCTCAGTCCTAAATTTTTCCATCATCTCCTTGTCCAATAGTAACCTTCATAAGTCTCTCTTCAGTGGTCAAATTTAGAGTATTTTGACTTCATTGCACTGTTAACTTGACAAACTTTCAAATGGGACCAGAATTTGATAATTCTAGGACCGTTCGATATGCCAAAAGCACGTTGGAACTCTTCGATCATCATTTTGCAATCTGGATTGTTAATCTTTCCAAATCGCGCGATCCAACGGAGACGCTCATAACTCCCTCGTTTGATGTTGGATTGGGTCAATTTTTTGTCAACTGAAAGTTACTTTAGTGTCCTTCCATTCCTTAATGGAATCGTCATATTTCGAGACCATTTGAGCATCGGTAAGTGGGATCGCGGTCTTTAGTCCGGAATTTTTCCTTCATCTCCTGGTCCAATAGTAACCTTCATAACTCTCTCTTCAGTGGTCAAATTTATTCTATTTTGAGCTCATTGCACTGTTAACCTGACGAGCTTCCAAATGGGACCAAAATTGGCTAATTCTAGGACCGTTCGATATCCCAAAAGCATGTTGAAACTCTTCGATCATCATTCGCAATTTGGATTGTTAATCTTTCCAAATCCCGTGATCCAACGGAGACGCTCATAACTCCCTCATTTGATGTCGGATTGGGTTGATTTTTGGTCATTTGAAAGGTGCTTTAGTGCTCTTTCATTCCTGAATGGAATCGTCGTATTTCTTGACGGTTTGGGCATCGGTAAGTGGGATCGCAGTCGTCAATCCTGAAATTTTCCTTCATCTCCTGGTCCAATGGTTACCTTCATAACTCTCTCTTCAGTGGTCAAATTTAGAATATTTTGAGCTCATTACACTGTTAACTTGACAAGCTTCCAAATGAGACCAGAATTGGCTAATTCTAGGACCGTTTGATATCCCAAAAGCACGTTGGAACTCTTCGATCATCATTTTGCAATACGGATTGTTAATCTTTCCAAATCGCGCGATCCAACAGAGACGCTCATAACTCCCTCGTTTTATGTTGGATTGGATCGATTTTTGGTCATCTGAAAGGTACTTTAGTGTTCTTCCATTCCTGAATGGAATCGTCGTAGTTCGAGATAATTTGGACATCGGTAAGTGGGATCGCAGTCTTCAGTCTTGAATTTTTCCTTCATCTCTTTTCCAATAGTTAACTTCATAACTCTCTCTTCAATGGTCATATTTAGACTATTTTAAGCTCGTTGAACTATTAACTTGACAAGCTTCCAAATGGGACAAAAATTGGCTAATTCTGGGACCGTTCGATATCCCAAAAGCATATTGGAACTCTTCGATCATCATTTTACAATTTGGATTGTTAATCTTTGTTTCGACAAGAAAACAAAAGTATTTGATTTGGGGATTTTCTTATTCAAACATAACAATGAAACAGTTACAGAAACAGTCATCACATTTTTATTGATTCTGAATTCATACATCCTCAAGTATCCCTTGATTCTAAGATAGTTTACAAAGAATTCATTGCAAGCTACGATTATCGTAGTTAAATATAAATTTCGGCAGCATAACAGTGCTGTTTGAATCATCTCCTATGGAGGAATAAATGAATCGACCAATAGTCTTCAAGAGGATGGAGATTTCGGCAGTATAACAACGCTATTTCAATCATCTCCTGAAACTTAGGAGGAATACACCTTTTCTTCCTTTTCTCCTGAACAAGAAGAACTTGAGGATTTGAAGACTCTAGCCATTCTAGCAGATAACAGCCCATTACTGTTATGGACTGTCTAGCAGTCGGTTTGCGCCGATCCGCGCAAACTACAGACTTTGCGCGGGTCCGCGCAAACGACGGGAGCTCAATGCTCCTTTGCGCGGGTCCGCGCAAACTACAGGAGCCTAATGCTCCTTTGCGCGGGTCCGCGCAAACTACAGGAGCCCAATGCTCTGCACCTTCTATCTTCTTCTTCGTCTTTCTTTCACTCTGAAATCTTCTAACCCCTTTTGAGAGAAAGAACGGGGTATTTATAGACATCTTCACTGATGTAAATCTTTATTCTGGTCGATGTGGGACAAAATATCATCCAGCCATTTTTATATCTCTGCAAAACACTTTGCGCGGACTCGCGCAAACAACATGCTTTGCGCGGTCTCACGCAATCTATCATTCCGCGCAACCTGTCTTCACTGATCAATCCGCGCAACTCATTTGCTTTGCGCGGTCCAGTGCAATCAATTCTCTTTGCGCGGACCCGCGCAAAGTCATTTGTAAACTGACTTCTTTGATCTTCATAATAATTTTCTTGATCTTTCCTTTCTACAGTTCTTTGCTTATTTTATGCCTCAACAGATGCCCCCTTGATCCGTTCTTTATTTTTTCAGAAAAATCAAAGAAAAGGATCAAGCCATTCATTTTCTAAGGTTTGCGCGACCTCCACGCAAAGCTCGGTCGAGTACCATGCTCGACCACGAATCCTATAAATAGCTCAACACTTTAGTCATTTTCACGAACTCTTTCTTCTCTGGCGAAACTCTGCCCGTGCGATTTTCTTCCGCGCAAACTTCTCTCTTTGCGCGAACTCGCGCAAACCGTTTCAGTTTGCGCGAATTCCTTCGAAGTTGCAATCTTTTCCGCGCAAACTGTATACTTTGCGCGGACCCGCGCAAAGTTCTTCAAACTCAGCCAATTTCTTTTTCTTCCTTTCTTACTCTGTCATCTATCTTTCTTCCTTGACTTATTTTCATGGCTCGTATTAAACAAACGGCCCGTCCTGTGACTCCTTCTTCTGATCAACCTCCTGCTAAGAGAATAAAGACAACTTTCAGAAATCCTACTTATTTTAAAGAGCCGTTCTCCCTACCTTTGACTTTTCTGATCGCATCAGATCTTTACCATCCCCCATCCATAGATCTATTTCTTTGGGTGATATCAAATGTCCACCTAAGCATGGCAGAGAGTATGACTGGGATGAATGGTTAAAGACCACAGCTCATATTCGTACCGACAGTGAAAAGCCATCTCCCCGTGGAGACACTCCTCCGGCTTCTCGTTCGAAGAAAACTCGCCACAATAAGGCGAAAGAATTTGCAGAGAAGATCAAGGAACATAAGAAAAAGAGACTTCAAAACTCGTGGGACTCAGTACGAGTTGTTGAAGGTATCATGAAGTTTGACAATCCTCATGCGGAAGGCATGACAATAATTCCCATCAACGTTTATCGTCATCAGTCCATGCTTGACTGTGAACCCAAGGATTGTGTTTATGGCGAAAGGTTGATGTATACTGAATCATGGGCTTCAAGAGAGCCCCAAATCCTTGAGGGAGTTATTCAGACACAGAAGCCGCGACAGAAGATAGGGGAAACTCATTCCATGATCTTTCTAATTCCTTTTCACAGTCCTCATGATCTCTTTCCTTCTCATTTTTATGAGACAGTTCGACAGCGCTTTAGAGATCGAGAACAACTCTGGGGACAGGCAGAATTCCGCATCAGAGGCATGTTAACTGCTCGCCGCTATTACTCTGAATGGGCGGAGGCTATATTGCTGAAGCATACGAGCACTCTTGCAAAGATTGGCCTTTATGATGCCATAGAAGTGACCTCCAAACACTTCTATAGGGAACCCAACATACTGAAAGGTTTTCTTGAATACTGGTCGCCTACAACCAACTCCTTCCATTTACCTTATGGTGAAATGAGCATATCTCTTTGGGATCTTCATCGTATAGCCGGTCTTACAATAACAGGCAAATTCTATGATGAATTCATTCCTACAAACAGAGAATTGGCCTTTGTATCTTCTCCAGAACGCAAACCTTCTATCTCTGAGACTACTATAGAGCTGTTCAAAGAGATGGGCAAATTTCCCAGTTTCCACAAAATTCCCCCTCTACAATGGCTGGCACATTTTTCTAGAGGTCTCAGGTATTTATCAATCCGACGGTTGACTTATTCTTTATATTTTTGCTATTTAGCCATCCCTGTATATTAACCACCTCATTTTTCTTTGAAGATTTCGCGATTGCCACTCTAAAGAATTAACGAAGCTTCGAGATGCAATAAAAGGAAGACCAGAATATAGCTCCTTCGGAGAACTTGCTGCGTTCTTAGCTTATTGGCTAAGTTTAGTCGTATTGCCCAGCTCTAAGTGGGCAGATGCTGTTCGCCCAAACGTTTTCGTTGTGGCTGGTGCTTTAGCGGAAGGGCATAAATCTTTTCTTGCTCCTCCAGTATTATGTTCTATTTATAGAGCCCTTGGAGAGGTAGCTACTCACGTGAAAGATCCTATTCTTGGGGCCTCGTCTGCACATACTTCTTGGCATTACATCATAGGGTGGCTAGGGGTCTATTTCCCCTGGACTTTTGAAGCTCCAGAGCAAGCATATACTCATCCTTTCCACCTTCCACTCTGGTTCTTTCAGCAAAGAGCGATGGCAAAAAGAGCGTATGAATGGGTTGCCAATAAAATTCGAGATGACGACCAGATAAACTTCTTTCAATTCCGCCTTTATCGCTATACTGAAGATACAGATATGGTGGACCAAGAAACGCTTACTGCAGCAGAGAGAGCTTTCTTCTTTTCTATTCGCTCATGCAGTTTACCTCTTCGGGAAGGAACAAAATTTTGGAGAGAACCTTACTACCCCAGTCGCTTTGCTCGTCAATTTGGTTATGATCAAACCGTGCCTCAAGACTGCGGGTTGGTTACTAGAAAAATGCACTGTTATGGAACTGGTCCTCTTAACTGGGCCATGATATGGAAACAACTGCTGAATGGCTGCGTAGGATCTCTTTTCATAATTCCAGGTTGTAATCGCATAGTCCATACATCATATAGCTGGATGCGATGGTGGGATCACCAATCATACTTGGTCACCAAATGCTTGCCAGTGGATTCTTCTATCTTTCTTCATCCGCCCAGGCTGAAGGGCAGAAATTTAGAGAGCGGAATCGGCTATATTCCAGAAAAGAGCCATGCGTCTCATCCTGGAGAAATTTGTAGGAAGATATCATTGGAAGACCCTATCCGTGAAATCAGGCCCATCAACACTTTGGATGGCTGGTTCGCTCACAGAGTTCTGAGAGAATTTGAGAAAACTCGTCGAGATTTCTCAAATCAAGCCGCAAAAGATGCTGAAGGTACATCTTCTCCAATTCTTGCAGAGACTGCAGCGGCTCAAGAAGGACCAGCTGTCGGTGCTTCCTTATCTCCTCCACAACCCCTTGGTCCTAGTCCATCTTCCCCAATGACTAGATCAAAAACGCGTTTGCAAACATCATCCCCTATTCTTCCAGAAAGGACTCACCAAGCATCTGCTTCCCCTATTCTTCCAGAAAGGACTCGTCAAGCATCCGTTTCCCCTACAATCCAAGAGCCTATTCCGGAAAGCAGCCAACCCGTTTCTTACAAAGGGAAGCAAGTTGTTATTGAAGAAGCTGATGAAGAAATTTTAGAAGACGAGAGTTCAGCTTCATCGTCAGATACTACTGAATCTTCACAATATGAAGACAGCGAGGATAACGACAGCTGTGAAGATAAAGATAATGATTTTGAAGAAGGCGAAGTTGACATTGACGGAGATGAGGAAACAGCTGCGAAAGAGGTCGAGATGGAATCTTCCCCTGCAACCGTTAAGATTCTCCTCGGTGTGAATGATCCTGCTAAATCTCCTGCAGCTGAAGAAAATGAAGAGGAACCTTTAGATTACGGCGAATATGGGTATTCACCAGGTAAAGGAGATTTAATTTCCACATGCATATCTATCTATATTTTAACAATTTATTATTTTATTGTTATATCTCCCTTTCATTGCGTCTCCCCTCTTTTTTTAGGTGCTCAAGTTGCAGAAATAGGTGCTGTCTCTTCAGCGAGTCCTCTTGTGGTATCTTCACCAAGAGCACCTGTAGTTCCATTGGTAGTACATAGAGTAGTGGCTCGTGAAATCATATTTCCAACAGAAACTACAGACTTGCCAACTCCGGCTACCAGGGATTCAAGCACAGAAGCTAGAGCACCATCTTTTGCTGATATGGTGGAACTTGGTCTTTCCATGACTCAGAGAGCTTTTGCCTCTATAGGTCATATTCCGGTGACAGGTACATATATATGCACTGATTATCTTCATTCACGACTACATATTTCATAATAATATTTTGAATATCTTTCTTCTTTTACTATAGGAACTCATCTTTGCAGTGGCGCGGCCAGTTCTGATTCTGTGGCCACTACTTCTGAATTGTCATCCTTTGCAAAAATCCCTGTTCATAAAATGCTTATGGTGAAACATTCTTTGTTAGCAATAATTCATATCTTCAGAAATCCCGATCAATGGTTGGATTTGGATGTTGCTATAGAGATTTTGGAGAGCTCTGCCAAGATGGCTAGACTCAACATATCTCCTTTGCGTGATTCGTTCCTCAAGTTTCGCGATTCAGTAATTTCTCTGGCGTCGGTAGAGAACGTTACAATTGCCCCTGAGATTTAGAGTACAAGAAGCAGCTGGCTGCATTTCAAGAAAAGCCTCTCTGACAGCTTCATCAATTTCTAAACTTGAACAAGAGCATATGATTCTTCAAGATCAATTAAAGATTCATATTGATGAAAATAGGACTATCCAAGATCGTATTGCAGCCCTGAAGGAAGAAATTTCTCAACTGGAGAGAAGGAATCATGAAAAAGCCTTGATCATTCAAGATGTTGAAGAGAAGATACAGGCGAATGTTCAATCCATGAATATTGAAAAATCCGCGCAACTTCAAAGTAAAGGAATGATTGCTTCTCTGGAGAATAAACTTGCTGGCGTCCCTGATCAAGCGAAACTTATTCTTGAAGAAAAATCTAAACATGATGTAGCCCAGGCACAGTTGAAAGAAGACTTGCGCAGATATTCAGAAGCAGTGGGAATTACAGATGATCTTTAAAACATGTAATTTTGAACATGTGATTTTTGTTTTCATTTTTTTTTTTTTGACATGTTTTTATGAAAGCATTTTCTCATTGCATGTTGATGACATTTTGAGATGTTTATAATAGCATTTTCTCATTGCAAGTTGATGACATTTATACTAACATTATCAAATTATATTCGTACTTTATATAATAATTTCATTACATCCTTTACAATTTCTAAACCTTTTATGCTTTGTTAGTGCGGGATTCTCTATATGAGTATTTAAATTGGCGGTACTAAGTTTCAATTTAATTAGCCACACACAGTTTAAGCTCATGAGTAGTGGAGCGTGCGCACACACACAGTTTAAGCTCATGAGTAGTGGAGCATTTATGGGTCTTATGTGATGGCCACTGTAACTCTCTAGAGTTCGCTTTTGGGCTTTTCACTGCCTTGAGCTCACGGCCAAGGTCCATCAGAGGGGCCCATTGACGCTACCGGGCGGTGAACTGTTGGTTTTACGCACAGGGTTGGCCACGGTAACTCTCTAGAGTTTGCAGGGCTCGCAAGGCTACCTTTGGGCACCAAATCTAGGGTCGCCAGTCCATCAATGAGTAGGTTTAAGCCCTTCCTCACGAGTTACTACTGAAATCAAACCCTAGACCTGGAGGGTCTTACGCACGGTTGGCATAAAGCTCGCACTGCGGCCCCTGTTTTCTTCGTCTGCAAGGTCGAGCCCATTCACAGGAGGGCATTTTCATCCGTTCCCCGTGGCGCTGCCGGAAGCTATACAGACGGCATGGGAGTTACGGTGACTAGTCTTCGCGGATTTATGGCCTTTTAGGCTTTGAGTCCTTGACTTCGTCAGCTGCCCGCATGGGTGCGCACGATGGTCTTCGCGGGCTTTTTAGGGCCACTGACTCCTCGCCGCTGCCCGAATGGCGATCTTCATAGGTCTTATGTATAGTTGGCCGGCTCTTTTAGAGCTTGATCCTTTGAGAGCATTTTTTTTTTTTTTTAAAAGCTTGGTCTTTTTGATTCTGCTCAATTTAGCTCTTTTAGGACTTGGCGTGGCTATACTGCCCCTTTAATTGAGATTGGTGTATCTTTGTAAGGCAACAATATCTATGATCATCATCATTGCCAGTATAGTAGTAGTAGATATTTCCATCTGAGATAATATCTTCCAGAAGATCCATGCCTTGTAAAGCAATATATATCAATATCTTCAAGATTTGTCAAACTTGTTTGGCAATGATTGATGATCATATTTTCGGTTTTGATGCTTGATAATTGACGCGCTCGTGAATTTTCTTCACATCTTCTTTTGTTGATATATGAACATGATCTTATTCATCCTTGCCCCCTTTTGATACAGATTCATTATGCTGATAATATTCTGAATCAAAATCCACATGTCTATCTTTAGGGATAGTATCTCTTGATGAAACGGGCGTTGACAAGTATGCTGATACTCTGTCCTTCTTGATTTGTGATTCTATATGCCCCATTGGAGTATACTTCTTTTACCACATATGGACCGTCCCATTTAGGCTCGAACTTGCCCCCTGTTCGGCGAGTAATCACTATAGGTCTTTTTAGCATTAACACCATATCCCCTTTTTTGAAAGAGCGGTATTTAACCTGTTTATCAAATGCAGCTGATATTCTGGCTTGATATGACTGCAACCGCTGCTGAGCTTCAAGACGTTTCTCATCGAGCAAATCTAACTCTTTCAACCTTATTTTTACATTTTCATCATCTGTTATAGATTGATGTACTGCTATCCTGAGTGATGCCACCTGCATTTTGATTGGGATAACTGCCTCTATTCCATAGATTAATGAATAAGGTGTCGCCCCTGTTGCTGTACGATGAGTGGTTCTGTAGGCCCATAATGCTTCTTGTAACTTTTCATCTCAATCACGCTTATTACCTGTCACCGTTTTCTTGATTATTTTGATAATCGTTTTGTTAAATGCTTCCGCTAATCCATTAGCCGGAGGATAGTAAGGTGTTGAAAACGAATGCTGGATGCCGAACTTCTGACATAACTTTTCCATGCCTCTATTTTTAAAAGGGGTGCCATTATCAGTGACGATCTTTTTCGGAATACCATGACGGTATATTATGGCATGTCGAATGAAATTGACCACATCTGTCTCTTTAACATTACTCAAAGCAATTGCTTCGGTCCATTTGGAGAAATAATCTGTTGCTGCCAGAATATACTGTTTTCCTTTAGATGAAGGGGGATTTATAGGACCAATCACATCGAGTCCCCAAGCTGAGAAAGGCCAGGAAGTAACAGACTGATGTAAGTCTTCTGGGGGAACATGTATTACATCTCCGTGTATTTGGCATTCATGACACCGCTTTGCATATTCTATCGCATCTTTGAACATAGTAGGCCAATAATAACCCATTCGATGTACTCTATGGCATAAATTTCGGCCGGCTTGATGTGCTCCACATTCACCTGAATGTGCTTCCCGCAGCATTTGGTTGGCTTCTTGCTTGTCTAAGCATCTTAGCAGCATTCCATTGTAAGATTTTCTATACAATACTTCACTGCATATGACAAATTTGCCCGATCGCTGTTTAATCTGCTGCCTTTGTGCATTATCTTCTGGCAAGATATTATACTTGAGATAATCAACGAAAGCTGACGCCAATCATCTATCATTACTTCCAGACAAGATATAGGAAACATTTCTACGGTTTCTTCGATAACTTCTGCAGACGGCAGGAATCTTCTTTCTTCTATAGTTACCTGAAGAGGACTTCGTTTTGTGCAGGACAGAGCTGCTGCCAGACCGGCTAGAGCGTCCGCTTTTACATTCTTAGAGCGTGGTATGTGTTTAATTTCCACATGACAAAATTGTTCAAGCAACTTTTGTGCCTTCCGATAATAGGGCAGAAGTTCTTCTTTCCTTACTTCGAATTCTGTTGTCAATTGATTTACAATCAATTTAGAATCTCCGAAGATATGCAATAATTTTATTTCCATTTGCTGGGCTATTTCCATTCCGATGATAAGAGCTCTGTATTCAGCTTCATTGTTTGTGCATGCGGTGCCCAATGTGAAGGAATATGGCAATAAATCGCCTTGAGGTGTAATGAATATTATTCCTGCCCCGCTCCCGATATTCGAGCAGCACCATCAAAATACATTTGCCAAAGACTCTGAGATTCAGCCAACATAACCTGTTCATCTGAAAATTCGTCATTAATTTCTTCACTTTCTGCTATAGGATGTGCTGCGAGGAAGTCTGCCATAGCTTGCCCTTTCACTGCTTTCGCCGGTTTATATGAAATAGTATATTCTGATAACAATAACATCCACTTGGCTAGTCTTCCCGACAACATTGGCCTGGTCATCAAAAATTTTATCGGATCTGCTCTTGAGATCAGAGTTATATCATGGGAAAGACAATAATGCCTCAATTTTTGTACAGCGAATATTAGCGCTAAACATTTTTTTCGATCGAGGAATAATTGCATTCTGCCCCCATCAATGTTCGGCTTAGATAATAAAGAGCAGTCTCTTTTTTGGCTTCGTTCACCTGTGCTAACAAAGCACCCAAAGAATTTGTAGCTGCAGATGTATATAAGATAAGTGGCTTACCTTTTATTGGAGCTGTTAACACCGGCGGCTGTTTCAATAATTCCTTGATTGAGTCAAATGCATTTTGACAGGCGTGATCCCATACAAATTCTGTATCTTTCTTCATTAACCGAGAAAATGGTTGACACCTTCCTGCGAGATTTGAAATGAAACGGCGAATGTATGCCAACTTTCCTTGTAAATTTTTTAATTCCTTCAACGTCGTTGGCGGCGGCATATTTTGAATAGCTATAATTTTTTCTGGATCAATCTCGATCCCTCTGTGTCGTACAACAAAGCCGAGGAACTTGCCAGAAGATACTCCAAATGCACACTTAGCAGGGTTCATTTTTAATTGCTTCTTTCTGAGACGACGGAAGACTGATGCTAAATGTTCGCGGTGTTCTTGATGATCTCTCGACCTGACCAACAAGTCATCAACATAGCATTCGACATATTTATGCATCATATCTTGAAAAATATTTTTCATTGCCCTTTGATATGTTGCCCCAGCATTTTTGAGACCGAAAGGCATAACTTTATAACAATAAATTCCAAGCGGTGTTCTGAAAGCCGTTGCCTCTTCATCTTCGGGTGCCATCCTGATTTGATTATAACCCGCGTATCCGTCCATAAAGGACATAATAGCATACTGAGTAGTGCTATCAATTAATAATTCTGTTATCGGGAGAGGGAAGTCATCTTTTGGACATGCTTCATTCAGATCTCTGAAGTCGATGCATACTCTAATCTGCCCATTCTTCTTTTTCACCGGAACAATGTTTGATATCCACTTAGGATATTTAACTTCTCTGACGAATCCAACCTTTATTAATTTATTTACTTCTTTTTGATTAATGGAATCAGGTCTGGGTGGAATCGCCTTTGTGCTTGCTTTACTGGTTTCTTTTTTTTGGAAATATTTAATCGATGCATTGCTACAGATGGTTCCAACCTTGGCATTTCTTCATATGTCCAAGCGAAGACGTCTTTATTTTCTCTGAGAAGCTGGCCATATTTCTCAAATTCCTGATCTGAAAGACTGACACTGATAAATGTTTTCCTTGGCTCTTCTGCTGTTCCCAAATTTATTTCCCGCAAGCCATCTATCGTCGGCTGTCCCCCATCTTCTATTTGTCTTGGAGCGCTTTCAGGACATTTGACTACCTTAGCATCTTGTTCTAACATCTGTTCGGCTGGAGTTATATTTACTGATACCATATTTACTGATGATTCTGCTCTTAATCCTTGGAATTTTCTCCGTTTTTCTTGATTAACTCCGAGAGGGATTTGAATTCCTTTCCCATGATTCAGTCCAGTGGGTTTTTCACAATCAAAACCCATATTTCTCATGATTTTCTTGCTTACTGCACTGTATTTTCTCAAATTCTGCGGTGTTAACTCTCCATGATATATATTGCTTATGTTTTCATTCTTCACCTCTGCTGCAACGTGGAACTTTATTGCTTCAGGATATTTAGCACTGGCTCTGACTTGAAATGTGCCTGGGGTGGCTGCAAATGGCTTACATCTTTCGATATTGGGTAAGGGCATCGTGTAATTGGACTGTAAGACTTTCAACTGTTCTGTCGACAACAATGTCAACGGCGGTTGTCCCGGTTGTCTTAGGCGCTTTGGTACAAAATAGAACTTTTTCCTTGCTTCTGTAGTCTCAGGAGATTCCGCCCTTTCTTCTCTAGCTTTGTTTATTTGGTCATCTTTCAAGACTCTCTTTCCATCATCATTTCCCGCTTCTTTGGAGAAACATTTATAATAGCTAGCATCCGCAAAGAAAGACTCAGCTTCTGTATATGGTTTCGCATCAGCCATTACTTTACACTGCATTCCATCTTATAGTATTTGAAACATTGGTGTAGAGTAGAAGGTACAATATTGTACTGATGTATCCATGGCCTGCCAAGAGAAGATTATATGTCGTCACAGCATTTATAACATGACATACAACAGTAGTATTATTCTCCCACTTCCAATATTACTGTAATTTTACCGAGTGCGCGTTGTCCATCTTGATTAAACCCTTGTATCATCATTCCGCTGGGGCGCAAATCTGAACGGCGGTAACCCAATTTAGTGATCATGGAAAGTGGCAAAAGATTCACTGCTGACCCATTGTCTATCATGATTCGTTTTATCTTCTTTTCGCAAATGTACCCTTCTATCATCAATGGCCTGTTATGTTCTGTTTCACCAATTAAGTCATCATCAGAGAAAGATATTACTGGTAGACAATCCACCTTTTCCTTGCTTCTTTCATTCTTCATTTCTGTCAGTAAAGTTTCTCTCACATCGTGATCAGACAGTGCTTGAATCAAACTCTGTCGAAACTCTTCTGATAACTTGAGCGCATCATAAATACTTAAACGTGCAGATATACCTTTCAAGTGACTAACTACATCGTAAGCCACTTTTGTCGCTGTATCTTCATTTTTACTTCTATCCTTGATGTTCTGTTTTTCAGTACTTCTTTCCTTATAATTTCTGCTTTTTGCTTTACCGGACTTGTTATCTGCTTTCCCCGATCGCAACGTAATCATTGTCGCATTTCTTATCGGCCTTCGGTCTCCCTTCTCTTTCATTCCTCGAGTCTTTTCTTGAATTGACAATACATTTACTGTCGCCCTTGTATTCTTTTCTTTGCTTTCGCTGGTTATTATATCTCCTCTATTTATCATTCGCTGTATGATGCACTTTAACGTGTAACAATTTTCTGTCGGATGTCCCACTAAACGATGATAACGGCAAAAAGTTTCTTTCTCGGGTTCTCGTCACATCTTCAGGGCGTTTCGGTTCCGGTAATTCCAGGGTACCTGCTTTTAACAATTGTTGCATCATAGGCACCACGTCCTCTTTGTCAAACTCAAATCCTTCATGAGAATCGAGCATTCTAAGCTTTTTTCCACCGTATCTGTCCCTTAATTGATTCCAGTTTTCTTTTCCTTCCGGCCTTTTGTCTCTTGAGCCCTTTACCTCTTGATTTTTCTTATCCCGATCGATGGTGTTGACGGTTGTCCTGCCAGGTATTCTTCTGACAGTTTCATGATGAAATGCTGGCATCTTACGAGTCATTAATTCCAATGCATGGGCTTTGGTAGCCAAATCGCGAAAGGTTCCGATATCAGCGCTGGTGAGTCCGAACGCAATTCCTGTCTCCATAGA